>DWGJ01002808.1:0-14809 GCA_018246895.1 Aspitha aspitha aspitha | reverse complement strand
ATAATTGCCTAATTTGGGATTAGACAGCCGTGCGTGGAATTGTCCCCAGTTATTTATTTATTTATTTGAGTGTTCACATCCTTGCACGGAAGTTTTCGTTGTAAATTGGCTTCCTTTTTCCTAAATTTGGTCTCGCGTCTCATCTGTATTGTTACGAATCACTTACTCCAATTTGTGGTTGATCATTAATATTTTGATGAAGATAACATTCGCGCCGTTCCGCTAGGTGGCGCGTCGGTCGGTGTCCTTGAATTATATGTTATCACTTTCTCTTTTGTATCTACACCGAAAATACCCAACACGTTAGTCTGTTAGTCGTATAATTAAATCTGCTACCCGTTCAATACTTCACATTCGACCGTATTTCATTATATTTAGAAGTTTGAACAATTCAATTGCATTTCAATAAACCGTAAATGAAGTTCAACTTAACTAAAAAACGAACGATTTCTGGTTGTTTTGATTTCTATCTGTCTATCTAAAACACTATCATACTATGCACCGTAGTGAAATTTTAGTGTCCTATGTGATATTGCGATCCAATCTGGAAGTTTCAAATATCATCATAAAAATGGGTGTCAGTCCGTCGTCACGCAACCATCGATCGGTCGAGTGACCATAAAAGTTCACGGTCACGATGTCGTGCGCATGAGCCGCGACCGTATGCATTTCGGCGTCGACAAGCTTCCATCGGAGTTGGACGCGCCCATAAATTTGGCGGAACGAGAGACGGTGCATTTGCATCGCGTCATGGCCGGGACGTACCCATGATCTGGCGCGGACCTCACCTGCGCCATTTTTTGCCGCCGCCCCGTCGATTACGTCGCGTCGCGGCCTTTTTTGTCAACTTTCGCAGCGGGCTCCCGCCGCCGCCGGCATGCCTTGATTCATGCTTTTAACGATATCGCCTAATTGCTTCCAGTACCTTTTTATTTATAGCTTGCCCGATAGAAAGCGACCGTCTACATTTTAGACGATCACTTCGTTTGCATCGAGCGTATGTACACTAAGTACCTATATCCTTTCAAACCGTACCTTGAATTGCATCTATATTTACAATTAATCGTAGTAGCATAGATGCTCGGTATCAAAATATTTGTATTGTCGAATTTAAATAATGATATCTTGAGTGACTAGCAGATAGCTGCATCACTTCGACGGAGTATCGAATTTTATTGCAATTTAATGGAACTTTTTGACGCTGTTATTTTTCCACGGGCGTCGATAATTTTTGTTAGCGATTCAAATTTTACAATCGTTCCGTCGTAAAGATGATCGTAAACTTAATCATCGGCCGCTTCTTATTTTCGTACACCTGCTGCGCGCTGGTATTTAAATATCATTTCGCGAAATTCTTTGTTCGGCGTTAATGCTTCACAGCAGACGGACGGCGTAAACAGTCTCTCGTTCGTTTAACATCCGACATGCGAGCGGGCCGTCGCGCGCGCTCTTTATATTTGCGACTGAACGACAACACGGCGGTAGTTTCGAACCAGTTTAATCGTCGTGAACTTAAAAGTGAAGGTGGCGCCGCGGCATGCACGTCGATCCGCGGCCGTAGTACGTGCGCGAGGCGTGTTTGCGAATCGGCGCCGATCTCGCCGCCCGGCGCCCGGCGCCCGGCGCCCGCGCCTTCGGCCTCTATTTGTGAATGTTTTTATCCGACCGCGAGCCGCCGGGGAGGGGGTCTTTATCTTATCGAGCGCGCGGCGACGCGACGCCGAACGCTCGTCGGATTACAAGATCACCATCCGCTTTCGTCACCTGAAACATGCGGCGGCGGGAACATCTCCACCCGACCCTGTTCGCGTCCGGCACGGAATCGTTCCGGCATATCGGTTTAAAAGGCGGGCGCGAACGTAGCGATGTCGTCTAGATACGGCAGAATCCATCTGCTGCGTCGCGTCGGCGGCGGCGTGGCCGATATTTATTTAGCCATAATTGCTCGTCGGCTGACTGGCGCCGGCGCCATGTCGCGCCGGCGGGGCGCGGGCGGCGCGGGCGTGCGCCGACGCAGGTACGCCGCACTGCGTAAGCTCCATTCGATATTCGTGATCGGGTTTTTTCGCTTTATTGTAGTCTCGGCGGGTTTTTGGGCCGCTTTGTTGGATATGTGAATGGCTATCTCGTTACGTTGCGATAGTTATGTCGATATGGGAGTCGCTTCAAAATTATGGGCATTGTTAACGTTCACCGTATGGAATGGGTATTGCAGGAGGAGAGTTTAGGAAGTGTTACAATGTTTCGAAATGGAACATTGCTTATATGTCCTCAGTCGGAGTCTGACAGCAATCGGCGCTCGGTCGGCGGGCCGAACGGAAACCCTCGCCGGCATTCTTTCACCGTTGCCGAGAAATCAGATATATCGATGATCTCAGTGTCTGTTTACTAGTTACTATTCGGCGTGTGTGTCGCCGGCCCACTGACCGCCGGCACCTGCCTCGGGACCGGTCGCTCGCGGCGCCGGCTCTTGCCGAACTGGTAAACTGTCCATATTATTTATACACCGGTCTATAAGCCAGCACCAGCTATCGACCGCGCGGCGTGTACATTTCATTAAAATATCTTATAGATATCCCAAAGATACGATAAGCTTACTGTAGAAAATAATCCGCGAACTTTAAAAATATAAATCCAATTCGTTCTATAGTTGGCATAGATCCTGATCCGTGGTGCTAGTGGTTAAAGATCTCTAATTGCTGACCGCTACGAGTTCGATTGCCACCCAGGAGAAATTTTTGTGTGTCGAGCGTTTATTCACTTCTAGTGTGAAATATAGATAGGTATCTAATATCTTGGAACAACCTCACTAAAGGCCACCTGACCCCTGTGCTATGGGAACCAGAAGGCTGATAAAATAGACAACTAATTTTAAATACGTTTTATACGTATCTCTGTATTGTGTATTTGATTGAAATAGGTACGTAGTTTATCAGTGGCCTGGCTCTGCTCTTTGTCTCAACAAATTATTATTATTGTTATTCTGTGTGTATGGCCGCCACGGGCGCCGGTGTGAGTGGCGGTCGGCACGCGAGTTGCGTTTTTTAGGTACCGCCTCGCGTCTTAATATTGCCGTAAATTCTCGATATGTCAAGTTATTCAAACATAGACGTTGTGTTGTTTTTTGTTTTGTTACTAATTTCAATATTATCGGACAGCTGCACCGTCTGGGGCCGGCTCCGAATATAACTGGTAACTGGCTAGAGGCGGTGTGGCCTCCAAATTAAAGGTAGCGAATTTAAACGACTCTTAAAAGTATGTACCTATAGTAATATTTGATGGAATTTAGTACACCCGCAGAATAAACGTTCCATATTTGAATTACTGTGATGTTTTTCAAGACAACACTGAATAGTCACTTTCTAGCGATCCTACTCTGCACCCCATTTATCAACAAATGAGTTCGTAGTCAAACACCTACTTCGATACTTAGGTGCTTATATTCAAAATTCGAATAATTTTAGTGGCGTAGCAAGATAGTTATATTTAGGTTTCTGAGAAGAAATATTAGGTTAGTGTAGTGTGTTTATTTGTTAATGTGAGTCTTGCATAGCGACGCGCTTATAGACGTAAGGCTGTGTTCACCACATCGCTCGGAGCTACACTTAGGGTTGCCACTAAACACGAATGATTGAAATGAAAACTTTAGCGGCGGTCAACGATTTTTTTCTCTCTTCAATCATCGTCTGCAGATAATTTTATACTTCGTTATGCCTGTACAATGTACAATATTTAAGCGAACTGTAAAATGTATATTTTCATGATTAATTCAGTACTTGACGACAGTTTTATTTGCCAAGTTATCTTATCAATGGACAATAATCAATGCTCCAAAGTAAATAATATCTTTATTTAGTTTCAAGTTTCAAGATAATTATCTACTAGTTACTTGATTACACTTTCATTTTATTGAGTGTGAATGAATGAAATTGAATAGTAGATATGAAGAAACCAAACTAAACTGTTAGGCAAAGTGTAATTTTTTAACTTTACATTAACACGTAATGAAAACACACGCGTATAATTTCTTAATTCACTCAAAATCATATTCCAAGTAAAACTGTAAAAGAAATATATTCAGTTAAAATTATTTTCGGAAGCAGCTATAACAATGTAACTATGTAAGACTCAAAATGAATTCGCTTCTTTTTTAAAACGAAATTATAAGAGGTTGATATCGGTGGCAGCCCTGGGTTTCCGTGAGTGAGGTTCGCCGAGCGACGGGAGCTCGGTGCGTGGTTGCGGCGTGCGTCACGCCGTATTCGATTCCGGATTGATGTCGGCGTGTGACAGCCGCCGCGGAGGTACTGTGGGGAAGCGAAAACATTTTTCCACTTTGTGCGATAAAACTTTTTCGTTTTTTAAATAGGTTAACCTGGATTAGTTAGCTAAATGCCATTGTGATCGCAATAAATATCCTCCAAGTACAGATAAGCTGGCTAGTTTCACGAAATGTTTAGCTACTAACAAAATCGACACAAATATAATTAATGTTCGCTAATTAGTGGAAATTTTGGGGCATTTATTAGACGAATCCCAGGAAAAGTATCTATTGGAAGTCGTAAATCTCGGCGCTGTCTCGCGGCTGTTGCTATTTCGTCTTTATTGATCAACCTTCCGTGTTTATACAATAATATGTAGATAGATAAAAAAACTAAACAAATCTCAGGCGGAAAACCAACTATAGGTATGTTTTTTTTATTTGTGTACCAACATTCAAAGACAAAAATTTATTTCACTAAAACTTATTTGGGGTTACGGCACGACTGCATGTTCTAAGCTTTAGGATTTAGGATTAAATAATATTTAGATACTATAATTATAGGATAATTGATTCAACCGTTTCTCCTTTGATTACATTATATATTGCCCTCGGGTGATTAATCATGATTTCTGCAGAGTAATGAAGGGTTTAACCCTTCGACCATCTGGTCATTCCATTCGGAAGGGAGCGTCTGACTGACCCTTAATAAATCGTTCGTTAAATTGATCTATCGGATTCGATGTCATACCAAATCTACTCCGGAGAAATCTTTAGTAGACCGAAGGGGGTCGAAGTCTTTCTTTCCTTGCGGTGGTAGAGGTACCTATTATTGAATCATTTTTTTCCATATAACAACAGCATTTGGCACATTATACTTAAAAGGGAAAAGGACAATAGGATTAAGTTCATTCGAACTGAAATCTCGCGGGTAGCGAATGCTACGTTAGTCCTGACGAATATTTCTTTAAGATTTACAGATATTTACGAAAAATTCGTGCTTCGTAACTCGTAGGGGATTGTTCTTTGGTTCGGGCACTAACACGGAATTATTGTCGCACAGAGATATTTGCAGGAAGGCAAACATTGTTTATCGGGTGACGTGTTATTTTTATCACTTATCGTGATCCTCATGGAGGATAATACGAAAGAGAAGGAAGGATCAAGTGAGACAAAGACGGAATATATGTAGACAGTCCGTCTAGAACTGTATTCAGGGCGTGTTTCAATCAGCACCGATTAGGTGTTTACTTGCATACATTAAGTACCTATTTATTCCATACGCCCCCTATGCAACCATGCAACCATGTCTCGATGCATTAATGAAGCAGCGGATTATAATCGCTATCGCTAAGCAATAGTTATGTTATGTTCCCTTTTATATTGTTATTAACTGTGCCCGCAGCTTCGCCAGAGTGGAAATCAATATTTTTCCGTGTTTGCAACATTTGTCACTGCTGCTCCACTCCTATTAGTCGTAGCGTGATGTATATAGCCAATAGTTTTACTCAATAAATTGATTATTCAACACAAAAATAATTTTTCAATTGGCACCAGTAGTTCCTGAGATTAGCGGGTTCAACCAAACAAACTCTTCAGCTTTGTAATATTAGTATAGAATAGATATACGAACTACCAGTGATAGCTTGAGCAAATTTCAGCTTCCCATCCCGAGGGGTTTAAGCTTGCATTTCTGACTCAATATAATTTTGGCGCATTTTTTACCCTAATTACAATTTGAGATATGTGTAATGTCAGATAACATGGATTTAGCAATTGGAACAACAATAACTGTTAAAAAACGTCGTATATTGTGATTATTAGAAGTTCAGTATAGATAATTCGGTATTCGGTTAACACTTGTAATAGCTGAACGTACTACAAAGGAATTCGTTTTCAATCGTGATCAACATTCCTGACCACTAACCATTTCCAAGTCTACTGTAGGGTTGATCTTTCCATGAGCCTTCACCTGTCGAGAAATCAATATTTTTCACAATTGTCAATGTAAAATAAATTGTTAATAATAGGTTTTAAAACATTAAACGTAGTGTAAAATTTTAAAAACCTTTAGATATGATTTTTATTGAATTAGGAAATTAGGAAGTCGTAGAGTTGTCTGTGGATTTGTGTTTTGTGTATGAAATTAGGGTTGCCACAATACCCCATTTGTAATTATATACTAGGGTTTATTTCAAAAAAGACTTCCGTTACCGATACGAATACGTAAGGGCCTTGTTCCGCTGCCACGTCAGTCGGTAGCCCTGTCCGGCCACCGGTAATCGAACTGCGTGATGCTGACTCGATGCAATATCGATTACCTTCTCCGATTCCCTTCTCGGTATCGACGCGGCACCGACCGTTCGTTTTGTTGCTTTCCACTCCAAATGTCGAGCGAGTAGATAGCGCTCGCTTCGCTTCAAACCTTGTCTCCAATTCATTCCATATTCATTTTTCTTCTTTCATCTCTTCGTTTGTGGTTGATTTTTCCATTTTCGTTTCTTCTGCAGAATTTTTGTAACATTTCAAGAAGAGTCTTAGAACGATATCATTTCAGTATTAATACCCAAACATTGAACGGCCGTATGTTAACTAAATTTATGTATCGCACGACTCGTAATGTAACAAACATCGCGAATCATAACTGGCGTCAGCTTCATTCTTGAATTTCTATTTGCAGACGGTATTTACAAATATCCATTTACTGGATAAATAAGAATCGGTCCCAACGGACCGCAATTCAATCGTAAAATGCTGATAATAGCTGCCGTATTTAACCGCAATGACTTTATTAAAAGAAGCTTCCACTAACCGCAACACACCTTAATTTCTCGCTAAATACATTGAAATTCAAAGCATTGACATGAGTTACACGCGAATATTGTGGTTTTACCACAGATCTATTGGATCATTTTGCATCGCTTAAAAAATACGCAGCAACGAAAATAGCTGGAGTCGAAGCAAAAATCCCACGATACGTATTACGACAGAACCAATTAATAATGTCGAATAACTTGTTTAGCGTCTTGAGCGTGACGCGAATACACTATCAATTGAACGACACGAACTAGGCAGTCTAAACGACAGCGTAGCACGTCCACATACCGATATGCGACCAGATAATCCATAACAATTTCGCTCTAGAATTAATCAATCAGAGCCAATACACGTACGTCACGCCAATGACTGTTCGGGCAGGTGACACAGCGAAGCGCCCAGATCGCCTGCATGACTACAATTTGTGACATTTCGTCGGTATTAGCGTTTGCGTGATCGAGGTGTGTCCACTGACGGACGCTGCCGCCCACATCGAGTAGCGTGATGTCGGATTGCCCTCATCGGCGCTTGTTATGTTTATATCGACTCTTTTAACAGGCAAATGAGGCGACGCCCAAGCCTCTTTCTGAATATTCATCGAACCGTCCTCTTTTGCTTCAATCAACTCTTTTGCATTCCGATTTCCTTTACTTAGATCTCGCCGCCTTGTCGGTTCCCAGTACATCGCATCTTTAAAAGATTTTATTCATCTAAATCAACAACATAGTGATGCGATCTGAGTGATGCGCTAGAGTTTCCGTCTTCGGAATTTCGGAAAAATTCCATACAAAATTAATGTCGTTCAGGCTGATGATGTTGACGCCAATTGATGACTAAACTGTAACGGGCGCGATTCAGAATGCATTATCTTTGATAAATGATAACTACCATTTGATAACTACGTCACTTGAAGTAGCGCTAAGTGCACTGTATGATAATAGATTTGTATAATCTTATTAAATTTCATGTAGGTAAATATTTTTTTCGATACCCAGATGTGTGTTATTTTAATTTACTTGATTTTGCTTTTTTGGCTATTTCTTCTTATTGTTGAATTAATCGTAGACTTAGCGTTTACAGTCTTGTTTATATCTTTTAGTAATAATATGGTGCGTGGCAATTTCTGTTCAATCCTAGTGCTCACCATCTTGTGCGTGTTTTGACCTATAATTTCTCAGCCAGTCGGGTTCGGGTTTCGACCCGACAACTAGGTCAAGGCATCCATTTCACACACTGTGATATGACCAATTAGATTTTGAAAATTGTTACATCGCTTATTCCAGTTCGTCCAGTAGTCTTCTCAAATTGTTAACAAATACGGGTGTAATATATTATAACCATATACCGTTATTGAGACCTCCGTTTAAATCTGGAAAATTTATGCATACTGACATACTAACTGACATATAAATACCTATCTGACGTAGTTTGAGTTAATAATTGCCCATGATTGTCATGTTTTATCTCTGTATCTCTTAAAATTCTTCTGCAGAGTAATGAAATGTGTTTGTGCATATTATTGACTTTGCTATGAAACTGATTTGAATATTTGTTAATAAAAATGCATTGTTGCATAGGTGTATGAATCTCCCCGAGGGGTTAGGTGTACCCGATGGTTGTTTTATGTCGGTTATCAAAATGTTGTGTTCCTTTTCCTTTTGGTAGCGATACGTTCTCGCGGCTGAGAAACCTGTATCATTAGCGTCATTAATCAAACCGCGATGTTTCGAACTGGTTTCGGCTGTTTTTCTACTCGTGTACATAACAGAAATATCGTGTTTCATTCAGAAAATTTCCCGAGGAACAAACTGTTTGCGATTTTTATTACGCATCTTTTGCGTCGACATTTAAATGCTATGGAGAAAAATACCTCCTTGTACACAACGCCGAATGACTAAAAACAACTTCCAAAACGTGGATTTGTTTTTACTGGACTTTGAATCTTCGGGCTTCGCTTAACCCTATGGGCAATAACTGTGGCTGTATGTGGACTTTGAAGCGACAGTAATATTTCGCGGACGTTTGCCAAAATCGCGACATGCGTTCAGATCATCATCAGATCATCCGCGCTTATCGAAAAATGCGACACGTGCCCCGTAATTGACGCAAACCGAATGGGAAAGCTCGTTCATCGTCTACGAGTAACATACCATAACAATGATTTGTTATCTTATCGTGATAATAAAACAACAACAGTGGTATGCGACACGATTGGTCTATACATAAACTACTTATAGCGTTTTATTGTCAGAAAACACTGGCGCCAGCATAGGATCAGCTATTTGGCGACCATGTGCTCAATTGTTTGACGCGGCGTGTTCTACTATACATATTGAACGGATCCAAGCATGTTCAGTGCATAGGCTCGAGTATGTCGTCATGGCTATATCTAAAATCGCTGTTTATTCATTAAATGGTTTTATTGAGAAATGTAATCAATAGCGTTTTCTGTTCCAAAGTGTTTAATTAAAACGAAAGACAGTCTATTATAGACCGTCGTGACGTACGTAGGTATGTCCCAAGATTGTTTAGTCTACGCGAGCCTACGGAAACGGCTGAATCGAACAGGTAGCGAACAATCAAGGAGTTGACAGCGTAGACGTGTATGATGAAAAACAAGTGGCGCGCCGAGCCAACATTTGCCCCAGCGGCCAATGTTGGCGCGAGCGCGTCGCGTGCGCGTGGGTTCCGCGGCCGCCCGGCGCCGACGCCGGCGCCACCCGACATGTTATAATTCGGGCGGGCTATTTCTGTCGATTCACACGCGTTCGCGCAACGCTACGTGCGTATTACGTTTTTTTTCGAATTCAAACCTCGCTTGCAACGGTGCCGAGAGGCATAGAATGTGCGTGATTTTTTTCGTGTCGTCCTCGTTTGGCGCCGCTGTGACTTTTGTTTGATTGTTCGGAGACACTAGAACAATGCCAGTAATTTGATCATCAAATTAATGTCATGATATGTCTCTTACATTGGGGTCAATCACAATAGAAGAGTCACTCTGTCAATGTAAGGAATACAGTTTAAATATTTCGTTTGATTTAAATATCACATATGCTTTTGGATTTGTACGTGCAGATAAAACATATTAAGATTAAAAATTGATTACGGATCCTTATACCTACTACCGTATAGTCTGTAAATATATCATATATTCTGGCGTAGATCACGGTACGTAAGTAGTTCGATAATGTGTTTTTGGGTTACATTGAAGATGCTTAGATTGATTTTAATTTGTTTAAGTTAGTCGTCTACATATTTTATAATCGCGGAAAACACTTACGCCAATTTGGTCAGTGATTATAGCATTAACATTGCAAAACAGTATCTATGAACCTAAGCGGTTACATATTTGGTAAACTAATTTGGTCGCTTTCGATGTTCAATATTATATGGAACCATTTTCAAGTGTCTAACATTACCTACTGTTAAATTGTATTATTTAATAACGTCAAGGGCACACGTATAGCCGTTACTGGCCGTCGTGTGAAATTCAAATATGAAATTAGATAATGAATACCCGGCAGCTGTTAATAATAGGCTATATGTCATTAGCTTTGGCTCATAAATAATTCCTGGCTGCGTATAACGTGGCCAGCCGTCCTTGGTCCCGAATGCTCCCAAGTGCAGCATCGCATCACTTTCACAGATTTATAGAACATTAACTACGATTTATTGTCTGTTTATTGTTTTCCCAACTCTTCGTGGAATGTACATGTTACGTATTTCGTCCATTTTCTTCGCCGGCTAATCCCAGTAGCTATATTTATTGGGACGTTAGCTATTTTTCACCTGTTAATTAGAAATGGTCCAGTTTGATTAATTTAAATGAACATTTTTGTTACTCACTACTTTTTATTTATTTAAACATTGTCTTTTATTCTACGACGCTTAATAGATAAGATAACGGAGATACGAATTGATTACCCAAACAAATAGTATTCTGCATTAAATTGTGACGATGTGTACCTATATAAAAGTTGAGGATACCTACTCGAGCTGAAATGAGAAAGATGTGGCCAAATATATTGTTTTACTTACAATGTAGTGAAGAATTAATAACCTGTAACGCGCCTTAGCGATGTTGAAATTGCGTTCGTAATAATTTCCGCCGATAGAGAGATTAATGCGGCGAGAGCTGGACCGGTCCGCGGGTTACATAGTAATCGAAGGACAAACCGACAGACGCCGGATTTATTACTATAGATCGATATTACAGATTAATTACATATGCCGAGCCTCCGCCATCGCGCGAGACCAGAAGCGACACCTCGTCCACGCATACTTCACTCGTCCTTACGCGCATAATAATATAGTTCATTATAATACCTCTCCATAATTCATAACGAGAGCCGAGCGGCGCAATAATAAGCTTTATTTCGATGGTCGGAAGACTTATGGAAATGCCTATGCGCACAAGTCGGCACTGTCTCCTTTATTCTATGCGTGCATTGTACCGTCATCTGCCGGCATTCCATCGGCCGGCCCCCCAATTTACACTCTAACCGCTCGTAACAGGACCCATTATGAAGTGACAGATTTCATCAATAATTGAAACACGATACAGTGCGCTCGCGTATTGAAATTTAAACCGTGACTGCACAGTTACATAACACAAATCGGTTCGCAGCGTGCCGGCGCGGCCGCCGTGCGCGCGCTTAACTTCTCTAACGAATGTATTAATGATTTCTAATTAACTTCGCCCGGAAACTGTACTTTACACCGTTGGGCCAGAGTCTTTTTTTCGTTTGATGAGCCGAGGGCAAATGTGACGTAACGGCTTCGAAAGAAAACAGTCACGCCACTCTACATGTTATATTATAGAGTTTCGCGGCGGAAAGGTTGCATATCGACGGCGATAGACGGTTTAATGTATGTTTTATTGAAACGTGTAATAAGGCGTTCATTTGCTTGCTTTGATTTTGCAGCCAGTGGAGACCGGTCGACATAAAAGTCAACAACTGATATTATTTATATCTCGTAGATGGTACTAGGCGTTTAGGGTCATTTACTTTTGGTCGATTTCAGCGGTGTCATGTGAAATGGTATCCTGCTACGCGCTGACTCACGGCCCGCTATAGCGCCGGGCGAATCTGTAAATCTGCGCTAATATGACTGAAATGTGATGTCTGTCCGTTTTTATTGGCGTCCTGAATCACGTGGAGCGCTTCACGTCACTTTTGAAATAGAGCTTCGTGTGGAAACACGACCACCTTGTTGCATTCTTCAACTTGACTGACGTGTTTTGTAGGAAGGTTTATAGTTGTTTTCGTACGATAAACATTGTCAAACTTATTTTGATGTTTAGCATAGATAACGCTTGATAGCGACACGATAGAGATGAGGAGAGGAACGGAATTTGTGTTACGTGCGATTTGTCGAGAATTGTTCAGTTTTAGGACGTTTTCATTTAGGCATATTGTGTGCAGCGATCAAAATGCAGGTGCATGCGGTCGAATGTGTAGACATTTCCCGCGCATGTGCCGTTAAAAAGTTCTGGGAACGGTCCCGGCTCGTAAAAGCGTACCGTGGCCGTGTTATTTGTATTCGAATATTGTCGAAGCATGTTGAAAAATGCACACTTCACACGTCCGCCTCCGCCGGCGCCGAATCGCAAATGACTGTTGATTGTTGCGCGGCGCGCGTTCGGAATTCAAAAACGGTAATGGCGCCCGAAAATTGGTGGTCACGATAGCGCGTGCGCACTTCCTCTGTATGTTGAAAATGCAACGGGCGGCTCGTTTGTGCAATTCGTTTATAGTTTATCGCTGCGATCGGGCGGGTCATGTCTATGGCTTGTACGTGAACATTAAATGCATTGTGCTCTTGGTTATTAATAGTGTGCTATGAGAATAAAATATGTATTCCTCGGCCAATATGGCGGACGTTTTGATTTGGACGCGAATGAGCGCAACCGCGGCATGTAGTGTCGAGTGTAAACAGGCCTGTATCGAAATTACATTATTTCGGCATTGTGGACGGAATACGGCGATTGCTTTTACGTGCAACGGGGTCTTGTTGGGGGCGTTACGTGTTTAGCTTTTAAATGCTCTCAACTAGGACACCCAGAGGTATCAAACTCTTTTAATACACGCCATGTTTTTATTATTCAAGGATACCAACACACGAGCAATGTTTTTCAATGTCTATATTGACTTCTTTCTGGTGTCGGTGCCTATTACCAATAGTACATGTATCTATGTTGACACTATATTTTTTCCAAAAACAGGTACCAACAATGTTTGTTTAAAAATGTTTTATTATAGTACCATCGCTATCGTATGCGTAATGGCTATTAAGAGCAATGAATCACTCTTACATAACACAAAATGATACAGGTACAAATATTGTTTGCTTGTAGTAAAATCTCCTCTCATAATTAAACGGTTATTTAAGGCCGTAGTCTATCATGTTAGGGAAGTGACAGACTTCATACACTTCAGAGAACATGATGCAAAAGTCTAAGATGTTCAGGGTTCGTTATGACGTTTTCGATTTTTTTAGACCCGCGCTCAAGAAAGGGTCCATTAAAGCCTTAGAAATAGTAAAACCTAATAATTATACCTTGACTGGCCTCGTGGTCGAGTGGTCAGAGACCCTGACTGCAAAACCGGAGCTCGTGGGTTCTATTCCCAACTAGGGCAAACATTTGTGTGATGAGCACATTTGTTTGTTCTGTGTCTGGTCGTAATAAAAATATCAATAAAGTATTATATATCGTATGTATATATGTATGTTTATCAGCTGTCCGGTCACCATAACACGGGTATTAGATTGCCTAATTTGGGATCAGACAGCCGTGTGTGGAATTGTTCCCAATTATTTACTATTTTTATACCTATAATTCATTATTTCATACATGGCTTCTCACATACACTGCTACAATTGACGGTCCTCGTCTTGCCAGATCTTACCGACCCTAACTATAGTGTGTAGGGTGTAATAATGACAATAATTACGAAAACATAACTCGGAGACGCAACGTCGAACGACAGTCGCATAACTTGAATCAAGACTATAATTTGACCGAAACCACATAGAAATTTGAATGACCAAAAATGACAGTCCGTTACGAGGTCAAAATATAGGGTTGCGGTACCCGGTTGGGTTGGCGGCCATAATGACCCCCGGCTTATACCTGTTTGTTCTTGTGTTCGTTTGTTTTTTGTTTGCGGGTAACGCGGTTAGTTATTTGTGGAATTGAAAAACTAGTATACATCGTTTTCGGGTTTTATAAACGAATCAATATTATTATTTGTATAGCTTTGTAGGGCTAGTTCGTTGCTTATTTTATTACTGTTATTGCTATCTATTTACTTAATTAGGTAATTATCAACAAGTGAAATCTAACTGAATGTATTTCGGCATTACATATGGTGCTGTCATGCAATTAAACATTACACGTTGTAATTTAGATCTATGTAGGGTCTGGAATGTTCTAGATTAACATGCATTTGGTTGTTGATATGATTAGTTATCCCACTGGTTTTTGTAACAGCAGTCTGGCCGATCCTAGCTCTTCGTCGGCTAGACTGCTTTACAAACTAGTTGACAAAAAATAGTTACAAGTTATGTTTTAATGTGGGATTTGTTTGTTTAGTTTTGTTGTATGTACCAGGGCGGCATAATCGGTTGTTTGATTAAGCCCTTAAATTTTAATGAATATGTAAGGAGTTATGATAGTTTTAAGATAACTATGCATCAAAATAATGCTCAAATCTTATATGGGTGGTG
>DWGJ01002807.1:0-14811 GCA_018246895.1 Aspitha aspitha aspitha | reverse complement strand
TAATTTTTCAATTCGAATCAGTAGTTCCTGAGATTAGCGCATTCAACCACACAAACTCTTCAGCTTTATCATATTAATATAGATAAAATATAGAGAGAGAAACAGATACACAAGACGACAGAGAAACAAGTACAAAAAGGTGGTCTTATCGCTAAGAAGCGACCTACAAGACACCTTTAGTTACTAGTATAGCCATTATCAAAAACTGGACGCATTGAAGCTATCAATAACGTAAAAGTCATGCAATGCGTGAATCAACAGAACCCTGTCATGATTTTCTTCTAAATTGTCCTAAAATATTTATCCTTAATACATGAACTGTTTTTTTCATGCAACTAAGGCTTAGGTAAAAAAATTTGTTATCCTCTGGATTTGGTTTTGTCTTGTATGTAATATATCCACTCAGTCCTAAGCACTTTTTAAAGAAAAGCATTGATATTTTTTAAAGCGTTCATTACTATTCGAATTTAAAAATTCAGGTCAGTTGACTGACTTGTTTCAAACCCACCTGCGTTTTGTTTGTTTGGGCCATCGTAAACCAAGCAACAAGTTTAGAAGGCTGGTCTTCTAATGCTCACATAGGAACCATTTTATTGGTACTCATTATATACTTGCATTACATACGTATTAGAAAATAGTAATAAAATGCACACTTTCATTCAGTATTTTCATTTTTACACTATTCCAATTGTAAACAATTCTTATACACAACACAGGCGGCTAGTTTGAAAACGTCACAATGACAGTGACGTTCGCGTTCTATCTGTGACGTTATATCGCATTTGACGGCACTGATTTCGTCATGGTTTGGATACATACATATTAAGCATAACTCCTAATGTATATAGATAGATAGATATAGATTAATTTATTACAGCATCGTTGAGCGTTTGTTTTAGCCAATGTTGAGCTTCAAATTTCGACAAAAGCGAATTTATGAAAAATTATTAGATTGCGAAAGTATTTTTAAAATTGTCAGAATGCAACAATGTAAAATAAAATCGATTATCGTTTGAACCATTATACTAATACTGGCTTTTAATAACTTACTTGTTCTTCAATTTGGCCCTCTAGTCGCGAGATGGCTCTGGGCGCGCCCTCAGCGCCCGCCGGCCACTCGCACAGCCGCTGCTCCATGGCGCGGACCTGGAAATAAAAAAATATAAAATTAGTTTAAAATCATTAAAACAGAAAAAGAACCTACATTACAAAAAATCGAAACAAAAAAAGCACCGTTAATTGTGACTAACAAAAATTAATACGATGTACTAAACACAAAAGGTTTCAATTTAATTTAAAATTGTTGTGGAATTCCAATTTAATTAATACTCCTAGCATATTTACGATTGTTGGTATTACAGATGTTTCGTTAAACCGCAAGGATTGTAATCCATTGCAACATACCGCGTAACCAAGAATGCCAATATGCGAACTAGGTCTAGCATATGTATGTATATAATAGGTACCAATGTGGTTAACCGCATATGCATACATCTCAGATATCAGAAGTATAATAATACATTATATAAATTTTCGTATAGATATACATATAAAGTTACTGAAGCATTTGTTATGAAGTTACGCAAACGTTAATTTAACTTTGAAAAACCAAAGCCACAATTTTCCGAACTTGTCTATTACGAAACACCGTCGGAAAGAAACCTTAATACAGAGAATTTATAAATATACAATTGTATTAAGTTGTTTTCTTCTTAGATATGAACGTAACATCGGGTGAAGGTCGTTAGGAAACCTGCACACTTTAGTTTTCGGTAATGTTTTGTGTGACGTGTGAAGTGTGCCTAATCACTCTTGGTCAGCGGGACAAAATAAGATATCAAGCCTTTGCATTATGAGAGGAGATCTGTGCTTAATAGTACAGAAATGTTTTAAGATAATGATAACAAATATTTCAGCGTATCCAAACATAATTTGTTTCCTTCAACACAAACTTAATTTCAGCAACTTCTACTAATCTTGAAAACACATTAAACTATATACTACAATAAAGTACGATTAACTCTTTTTCTTTCCAACCCTTTTATAATTTCACTGTTGGGCATGTTTCCTCTCATAGTTAGGTTTTAGGCCGTAACTGACCAATTGCAGACTGGCAGACTTTACATGCGTTAAATACACTAGACATGTATAAAGTGTGTTGGTTTCCTCATGATGTGTTCCTTCACCGTTATTCCAATTCATATTTAAATTTCAATTTATAAAACGTACGTAACAAATAAAAGATAAAGGATTTCAACGCACACTGCCTAATATACCATCACATACACAATTAACTCTCTGAACACGTATAAACGCGATTCAAAATTCTCTGGTCCATACATCAGTTGGAATTAATCGGAAGCTTTATTTACCAGATTACACAAGCTTCGAAGCACGCTCCATCGCAATTTCGATGAAGGGATTAGAACAATCGCGTTATGGCGTTCGGGGATTAACGAATGGTCGGACGAATTGAAACAACGAGTTCCATTTCCACGGGATTAAATGTCGCCTCCCCCTTTTGTAATATCACCGGCATAGAGTATTCGAGCTATGTTTTTGTATGGCTTTGCATATAATTTTTTGGATTAGGTTACCCTATTCCGTTATTAGTGGCCAGAGAAGCTTGTCCGTAAAACGAAGGGCTGGTATGATTTCGATGCGCCCTTACTGTTACTTAGTTTTTAAATTATTACCTGCTTATTAACAAAGCAGTACCTAATTAAAGTTGTGTATTTTGTATCACTGTTAGCGTTCCATATTTAAAAACCTGACCATCGACAATGGAAAATGTAGCTTAACGAGCACTTTTGTTTTTTTTTCTTGAAATATAACCAGTTTGTTTTCGTTGACAGCATTATAAAGGCTTCTTATTTTCTCTACTTGTTTCTATAGTTGATCGAACTTCCGTTTGTAATCCATCCTTAGGCATACTACACGGTTAAGTAGTTACCGTTGAAGACATGAAAGAGGAGTTTTATTGATCAATAAAATCAGTTCATTAACCTAATTGCCTGGGAAATCGATAATCGATACAGTCCTCATGTGAGGAAGCTATTACAATTGACGTTTACTTCAGTAATATAAATATGTGCGTGGACTATCAAATAAACATATAAAGCTTCACTAATGACCTAAGCGTTTATTAATTACTAACTAGCGGCCATCTCAATGACGAGTCGAGTATCTTGTCGTAACGGGACTTGCAGTTGCAAAATATCGTTACAAGTTGGGGACGAACAAAGGAAAGTGCGGCGGCAAGTGAAGGATACGGCCAGGAATAGAGCGCATTAATCACAAACGCCGTAATTTGCCTGACTCACGACACGAGGGGACGCCGACGTATCGGGAACTTTCTAAATCGGGCACCAGACGGCTAACATGGGAAAACACGCCGAGATACAACACTACACAATGATAGATAAACTAACTTACAATTAAACGACGAAATAACAATACACACGTTTATTCACACACGGACGCACATGCACACACACAAACATACATATAGATATGATCATCAAAGAGAGACAAGAACGAAGAAGTATCGAAAAAAATCGAGTCTAGATTTTAAAAAAATCGATATCGAAAATGTGCTTAGATTAAAACGGCGGTTACACAGTATTAAACTACGGTTTGAATAAGAGCTTTGAAACTAACGGCGTTTGAAAGTCACATGACATTTGGCATAAAACAATCTACACTGTTACAAACCGCCGCTTAATACCGTGTAGCATAGCTCTTAATGTGCAGCGTGTGTAATTCAATCAGAGTATGAATTCGGTCTGTGGTCAAGAGTAAATAGGGTGTCGGGGCTAACATACGACTCCACGTTCATCAGGGCTCCGTCTAATTAAAGCGTTGCCGATGAGTTATTCGTACTGTTAGAAACTTCCTCATTTATCCCTTTAGTATCGCGATACGCTCGTTTTGTAACGCCCTTACGAGGAAATGACTGGTACATAAGAAATGAACAGTTATGACATTAACACTGGCTGGAAGTTCAATGAGATTATAATCTTACTGTACGTCCGATGCCGAAATTTGTCTATAATATAGAAAAAAAATAAGAATAAAGTGACATTTTAAAATTACTATTTTTTTCATTTGCAGGAGCCAGTAAGGCTTGTTGGTAAAGTTTATAAAATACATTGTAACTTTATTGCGCACATATGGTGGGCGTATGTTTCGCAACTTTATATCTGACATAATTAATCAAAGGCTTTTTTATTAGCAACATGAATAAAGCATTTGAAAATATCGATAAACATCGGAAGACGTGTAGATGCCATCACTACGCAAACAAAAGTATTATGCGTAAATCGTAAATTGTTACTATAGATGGTACTGGCGGTTCCGTTCGAAATTTGAAATATTCAAATGTAATTTCAAAAAAGAATATTATTTTACACATTCTTAAACAAAGAGACATTAAAGTGGACAATGAATAACAATTAAAACTGCGAAAGTCCAATTAACATCCCACTTAAGTGCCAGAAATGAGAAAAAATGTTCAGGATTTTAAATACAGATGAAAAGAACTAATGAGAGGTTATTGCTTGAATGAACCTGAAGTGTATTTTTCAGGCCTGAAACAAATTTCTTTAGAAATAAAGTCAAATATTGCTGTAATTATGGAAAATGCGATTCCTTGTTATTTTATTTAGTTACAGAAATAATAAAACCAGTAAATAGGATACGATTTTTTAAAACTGTGCCGGCTAAAAGACCGAATGAGACAAGTCTACTTGAGCCGATTTGCGTTACAAAGGGTCAACGTTCATTTCTTTGCGTTCTCGACGCTGGAACGGCACTGAATGAATGATAAGTACACAATACAGCATTTCCACGGTCATAATGAGATAGGCTCACAGTTCTTTGATGACTTTGGTAAAGTTAGAATTTTCAAACAACAATTGTTTTCGTAATATACTCACTTAAGGTATCTTTCCTCTTGTAATAAAATTATCAATAAGTATTCGGCGCTTTCATTTTACCTAACAATAAATTCGTCCCTAATTGACTCTTGACCCGGAGCTTTTGTGAACGTTTTCGTTTTCTTTGAGGTTTTTGTATCCGAGGTTATGGTTAACGGAAAAAATGTACAGGCAAATATTCAAAGCATTATGTTTAAGAGTACCTTTTCTTACCTGTCTTAATTAAGGACCGGCGCTAAATTCCTCGTATAATGTTAAAAAAGAAACAACAAAAACTGAAACTGGCCTAAATAAATTGACGGTACTTGAAAAGAGGGAAATCAAAAACCACACTAAACAAAATGCTTCATCAATTAATTCAAAAATAGAATAAAAATAAAACGAGAGTAAAACGTAATTCGAATTCGACTGTTCGAATTTGGAACGTAACGTTTTTAACAGCCACAGGAAAAAAAGGGCATTTTTACACCCGGCCAGTGTTTGTTGTGCTTACGGTAGTGCAATCAATCTCAATGTTTACAAGCGACACGCACCATTTGTGTCTCTAAATAGATCAAAGTGTTTTAACTCGAATCGCAATTGGAAGTGACTCGGATGCGAGCCGGACGGACTTTTTATGTGTCGATGTCAACGTCACTTAGTTGACAAGAAGTCTAATAAGTTATCCTGTTAATAATCTAAGTCTGTCAACATCTCATATAACTTTAATTATAATAGAAACGTAATAAATATAGGTAATATTTTATTTTAAAACACAATTTTACTGAACGCATCCAAATTGTTACATGTTGTAATATGTAAATAATCTACAATTATAGTATTATCTTTATCAAACACGTGTGACAACCCTATTAAATCTGTTTCGGAGTATGGTCGTCTTGTTGTTTATGAAAACAATGGGTTTGTAGAAAACGTATGCGCACGATAAATATTTGGCTATTAATTCTGATTCTTCAGCTTTTTAAGGATTAACAGTAGGTATATTAGAATTACTTTTGGTCTTGTGACTGTCAATTGTTTCTTTAATTCCCAAGACTGATATTTCAGTTGTTTGAGCTTTTCCTTAAATACAAGCTAAAACTCAACATAAATGCGATAGTTTGCTTAGGTGTAGGTATATTGTACATGAAGATTATTTTGTCGTTTTCTAATAAAGATAAAATCTATGACACCTAATACAATACAAAATAAATCACCAACATACAAATTATTAAATTTTTTCTCTTTTGTTTTTCTATTGCACGCTTTTTCATAGCAAATTAATTTCAATTTGAACTTAGTTTGTAACCTCGTAAATGTATTTATACTTGTATACGAACAATGTACGGGTGCTGTATCGTACATACAAAAACACTTGTAGGTGTTCGATAAAGAAGTTTCCACTAACCGGCGTCTGTCGGAGCAAGTTTCCAGTGGCAGTGTCTGCCACTGGAAACTTTTATTACAAACTGGACACGTTATCAACAAATAAGAAAAATTGCTTAGAACGAAAAGTTCCACCCAAGTTTGCGTAATACGATTAGGAAATTTAAAAATCGAACGTCCGCGAGATTCTTAATCTGTAGATTCTTTTTCCTTTTTTTCTACTCATATAAAATGGTTATCTTCGTTTAATTATGCAGCCAGGTATATCCTATTTCTATTAATCATTTTATTATCCAAGAGCGTAAATATAAAATTTCGGGTGTTTAACTTAAAACCGTGTGAATTTTCGTATAATCATTCTATCCCTACTTTATTCCCTTAGGGACGGAATTTCCAAAGTAGCTTTCTTAGTGCACAGATACGTTATGTATGTTAAGCACCTATCAAGAAAATTTCAGGATTCTTGGTTACGAGGTCAGTCAATCACCTTTCTCTTTTATATATAGAAAGATAGATGTAACAGATTGAAGAAATATTTTCCAAACTCTTCACACATGGACGTTATTCAGGTGTACGTTTGAAAAGGCTTTATCTTCCTTTTGTTGTTGGAAAAAACTAATCCACACACACTGCACTTACGAACTAACCCACTCTTTTATTTCTTCCTTCCTCGGCTCCTAATTAGTTTTGCTTAAGTAACACCCGAGCTGTGTTCTCCCGCAGATAATAAATTAGCAACTGCGGATCGTGTTTCGTTCGGAAAGAGGATCTTGTATTAAGAAATTTGCGATAAATTAAAAAAAAAACTTTTCATTTTTAATTCCACGTATGTTTTGTAAAATCTACGTCACTTCGATTTGTGAACCAAGATAGGATTTTTGTAATTTTAGATCAAATCCAATTCGTACTGGAGCAGCGTGGTGATGTGTGGACTAGATGTCCTGCAGTTGTGAAAGATAATGTCGCGTTACCGCGTGGTATCTATGAATATAGATACCAAAGAGTTCTCCGCCCAGGTTTTTTTTGAGGAAAGTAGCAAACGAGCAGGCAGCAGTCACATGTGGCCGCTGCAGTCCATAGACATCTACAAACAATCTCTTATAGGGCTGCAAGAGGACCGTGCAATATCCATATCCAAGTAATATAATATGTAATTGTAATATTAAAAACTATAGGTAAAATATGTTTTACCAAGTATTTTTACTGCAAGAAACTTAAGAAAAATGAAATTACGAATAAAAATTATTATTACCTGCCATTTTGCTGAGAGGAATTCTACCTAATTAATGAATTTAAAAGATTAACACTTATATTTTAAACACCGTAACTGCAATAATCACTCTACACATTAATATTAGCACATCTTTAAACCATCGAATTCTTTCGTTATCTGTCCAGACACAACCGGAAATTCGGAATCTTTCAAATTTCAAACGAAGAATTCCATTCATAAAGTTCCGTCCACATCGCCGTACAGGAATCCTTGACTCGCGGCGTTCGTTAACCGCGCGAGCTATTTCGTATTTCGAACACGGAATGCTACGTACGCGCTCGGCGCGGTGCGGAAGCGAACTAACCGAGGCGGCGATATCCTACAGGACGTGCCGCGTTACGTTATATGGATCGATATTTACATAGTGCTTTTAATATGCTACCGCTGACTTGTTTATTTTTATCTTTACGACTAAGATTGCACTCGTGTGTGATCTTCGAAGCGTTTCAACGGAGGCGTCGGGAAATAAAATCGGATAAAGAGCGAACTGAAAAAGGATAACGTAATAACAACAAACATTGTATTTTCATTGTTATACAGGAGACGCAACAGCCTCTGTTGGGAAACACTTTTTTGTATGACGATACTTACGAGTATGTATATTTTGCAGACAAAGGCGTAACTTTCATTAACATATCTGACATAATATAATAATAACTTCGGTTGAACTGAACATACAAATGTAAAAATATAAAAGTCTGCCTGCCTGCCTGCATACTTTATTAATGTGCGCTCTTTTTCTTAGGAAATCATTAGAAAAAAAATACGAATGGACAAAATTATATTACGGCGCTATTCAAAAATAATTAATGACTAGTAAAGGAAAAAAGGTTCCCAATGTTACGTTACCGTACGTGACACGACTCCATAAAAATAACCAAAGATATACCTGTCACGTGTAGAAATTGCAATGCCAGCAGGAGAATTCCGCGCTGAAGTTATATCGATGCCGCGGTGCAACTTTAATGGTTATATTGGGTCGTTTCCAGTACCTTCTTATCGTAATAAAAGAATTCCTTGGCATTGTGCAATTTTAGGATTTACTTAAAAATATATGCGTTTGAAAAAAAGTTAAAAAAGAAAAAGTTAAAAAATACATTGACAGTGGAGTATTAATGAAAACAAACTCAAGCTGAAGAAACAAGAAAAGTGATTGAAACGACTATTAGAATTATAGAAATTTAAATTCGAGCGATATAGACGATGTGTGGTCGTGTTGTATGATATTTGTTTGGCTTACGCCAATAATAAATCTTTG
This sequence comes from Aspitha aspitha aspitha, assembly GCA_018246895.1. Classification (NCBI taxonomy): domain Eukaryota; kingdom Metazoa; phylum Arthropoda; class Insecta; order Lepidoptera; family Hesperiidae; genus Aspitha; species Aspitha aspitha. The sequence continues at coordinate 5,978 of DWGJ01002807.1, read as the reverse complement.
TGGATATTCGCCGCCGATACTGAGATTCAACGTCCAATCATATGCCATGAATCACAATTTATAGTAGGTACATGGCGATACAATTTGACAAATGCAACACTATTAATGCCCCAAGCAGACAACATAACAGAGTAAATAGTTTACTACAGTAATTAGTTTGACGCAGAAGTTTGTAAGTAGGTACTTAGTCTTAGCAGTAGTTGGTAGTTAGTCTAATGCAACCGAAATAGGTGAAAGCACGAACCCTGTCTTAAAACTGTTTACGACCGAAAGTTAAAAACAAACCGTGTTAATTCATACTGTATTTTATCTGTGAAGACAGCTAAGAAAATGGCGGCTTGAAATAAGTGAATTTAAAAATGGAACGTTGTACAACGTCGTCGACTTGCAAACTTAGACACACAAATCATAGAACGGTTAAAAGAGAGAAATTTCACTGTTTTATTGTGCGCTCAGTCGCGCCATATCTTCTGCATTCATTTATAGGTTTAGACTGTGACTTTGCTACACTGTGACGCATCTTGGAAATGGTCCAGAAACAAGCTGGAGAACATGTTCGGCCAAGTCTGGAATTGTTGCGATGAGTGAGTGAAAAATTTTTCCTTCCACGATCTCGACGCTACATTGTTATTTTGTTCAGACCTGTGAAAATAGGATTCTCTTTCCTTCTCTCCTCTACCTCTATCGTCTAGTTTTATCCCGAAGTTCCTACGGGATCGAAATATACGCGAATTACCGCTGGGCATACATCGCTCGTTGTATTATAAAAGCAACTTGTGTGCACAAAACCTCACAACGATAACATTTTCCATTCACATCACGAGAATATTCAACGCCGTTAGTTTAAAATATTACGAGATAAAATATCCACGACATGAAATATAAAAAACCTATTTTCACTCAGCTCGATAAAAGTTATGTACGACATCATTAGAGCGCCTCCGTAAGGTGAAAACTGGGGCTAGATCTATCGAAGAAGTAGTGCTCTATACTCTAATGGACGTTCTCACGAAGCTTGCGTGCAACTACGCCGCAAACTGAGCTTTCTTTTTATTACAAATAGGCTAGCATTTGGCCACTATCTCGCCTGATGGTAAGCGATGGTGTGACCTAAGGTGTAGCATGATCGCCTAGTAAATGCCTATTCACTCTGTTTCAGCTCTCAAAAATCATACAAATATTTAGTAATTAAACAGTATTTTAAAAAAAAACTATGCGCTTGTTATATGTATATACGTATATCAAACAAAAACTTTACGTATTTGGGAGAATAAGACACAAGATAACATCTATTGAGTATACAATTAAAAGTTATAACTTACGATATTCAGAAGTACAATTGCCGTAGAAAGCACGCAGCAAAGTTACATTAACAACGTCCGTGACCTTACATTTTCCCGGACTGATGTGCTGTTTCCGTTAGCCTTTGAACACGTGCCAATTTTTATGAAGACTGCGTAATCTATCAAACACATCTAGATTCTAACTAGAACTAGATGTACTATAACGCTTTATTTATTTATTTATTAAATGAACACAATTGAAGGTTGGTGAAGCGATTGAACGAGTGAGCATTCTACATTACATTAATAATAATTTCATTCTAAATAATAGGAATGGATTAAATATATAAATATTATTGTTTAATTGATGACATATTTTGATTTGCCGTTTTGCTCGCCTTATGCAGGATTTAATGGCTAAGTTTGTTAGTAACATCTAATGTTATGTACCTAAATCCAGCAAATAAAGCGTTATATATTTTGTTTTGTGATTTGTCAAATCAATTAGAAGAAAAAGGTAAAAAATAACGTAAATACAACAACTTCTATAGACCTTTGAGATGTGCCCAGTCTGTGTAAATGCACTTTACTACACCAGACAAACACATAAGGACGAAAGACGTCAAGGTAATACGAACACTCTTGCAAGCCAATCTGTGCCAGAACGGGTTCAAAGATTCGATTCCTGATCGGGCATATTTCAATCTGGGAGTTAACGGCAACTATGCGATCGTAGCGTAGACACACAATTCTTTATTAGTTAATTATCTGTATGCAAATTGTACAATTTTTCTCTCGAGGTCTACCATACAAGACCAAAAACGTCGAGAGAAAAATGACCACTCACGCTTATTTAACTCGAAAGCTAACTCGCAACAAGACGAATCGCTCTCAAAGGATCAATCCAGTTGGAATGAGTCCAGGATTGATGCGCTGTGAAATGCTATCAATGCGGTAGACTTGAGCGTCTTTTAGTCGAGTTTATTGCTTCAACAGTTCCCTATAAATAACTAATGAATATTATTTGTTTTGTTCAACAACCCTTTGAAATACGCAAAGGGTTGGCGAACGCTGTAGATATTTGAGGTAGAAATGTGAAGGTTTTCTGTTTTCATACCTATGTTCAGATACAATTTAAAAGAAGTTAGGAAATGATAATAAAAGTCTTTTTACGTGTGGCGACGCCTGTTATTTTAGCAATGAGTATGAAGGTGAAAACTAAATATGATTTTTGATGAAAGCAAAATTTTGAGCAGTCAAGTCAAAATGCTTAATGTGACAGACTTTAGGCTCAGACCTTAACTGATGAATCATACAAAAAATTTCTTAAATTTCTTCATAGCACATGTGTACACATAATATGGCATAATACATACATGTTTAAAAAATTTAAAAATAATCGTCTAAAGCTAATTGAATTACTTAAAATTACGACACGCTCGAACTAGGCTAAATAGATAACAAATAAACACTAAACCACACCCCCTTCACAAAAGCAATCCTATTTCACGTTATGGGTGGGAGGACCGACATTGATTGGAAGCCTTGATAAGATTCATATAAAGCGTACTTATAACCTTTAGGAGTCAAAACAGACTGGATCGAGAAAAGAATATTTTTAAAAAAGAATTTTAAAAATAATGACTCCATTTAAAAGACTTCATCGTGCAAAGCTTAAATTTAAAATCTTAAATTAACGGGTTTAGTTGAGTTCGATCATTTTATTATTATATCTTCACGCCGGGTCCCTAACGGAATAGGCAGACAGTATCGAGTGATATATATCTGTATACTCGGTAAAATCGTTCAGTCAATGAAAATTTACGAGGGAGTGTAATAAAGGCAGAGTAAAATAACGAATGAACCGCGGTTCACGCTTTGGTTTAATCGTTCATTTAGATACCATTGTTCATTTAAATCCGATCGAAATGTTAATTATTCTTTTCAATTCTGCGATTATATAGCGACTTTGCATTTTCATTTGTTTGATATTTATTTACTCCGTATTATTTCATACAATTCGCGTATCGTAATTATTTTGTAGAGTTGATTTTATTAAAACACGACGAAAATAAAATGTTCATCCAAACGATTATTTACTTTTAATTAATCCGCCTGTCATTGTATTCATTGGACATATTTTTACATATTAATCATTATACTGCACACAATGGTGCGTTCGATATTTAACTTTTCGACTGAAATAATAATTTTAATGATGATGAAGTAATTAATTTCAACGACGATTTATAATGTGCAAGGGGCTTATGGACCCCTAGAATAATTTAATCTTCTAGGTCGCGACCTATTTCTATGGTTTCCTGTTATCTGATTACAATATTTGGGGCAAAAATATCGATCGGCGAGTGTAAACAGCCCCTCAGCTGGGGGTCTTATATCTTAGGGGACATTGAAATGAAATAGGCTTTGTTCCGTTACAATAAGACAGTGTTTGTGAAGAGGGGATCGTGTTTAACTATGCACTCACTCAGTTTTATTATTATGTATACGAGACGGCCTCATATTTGACCATTAGCTTGATGAAAGATGATGCGGCTTAGTATACCACCGAGATTGCAAGTGACGCGGCTACATAAAATGGTTCTTGTATATTTTCTTGGCGTTCCAAATAATATTTATACATTACATATAACGAAATTATTAGTATGTACCTACATTAATATGTATGCATTCAAATTATTCCGTTTCAAAAATTCCGCTATATTTTGGTGTCTTTGTATAAGTACTGTCTGTAAGGCTATTTTATTCCGGTTGTCTGATATTCAATAGCATTGTTTTATATGTATTATCCCAGGCAGGACCCTATAACGTAGTGTTTGATCCCGTAATGCCGGTTTCTATACGGAAATATCCCCCGGAAAAATGAAGAGCTCAGCCTCGGGCCTTGCGAGTCTATTGGACCGGAGCCCAATATCTGGATTAGCGCAATTTGCTATCAACAAGATCGGAAATCGAAATATTAGGGTTGCGTAAACGTAATTTAATAAGAAACAGTATCAAAGCGATCTTAGATTTTACTGTTAGTGAGCCCTTTTATGCTTACAGATGTTATAAAGGGTATATTTTCAGTGACGTGGAAAGTCTACCAATCCGAATTTGACCAGCGTGGTAGAAGCCTGACTATGAGATGAGACTCGATTCAGCAGTGGACCGTTTTATTGGGCGAAATAACAAAAGCGGTATATAACTCTCATTCGTTTAATATTTACCCACAAGGGTCTACCACATTCGCCCGTGATTTAGCAAAATCCATTCGCTTCGTACACAAAACTTATACAATACGAATGTAAATGAAAATAATTTTCCGAGCGCGCATTCCCCGCGAGTAATTTGAAACGGTCGGCCGGTACAAATGATTTCAAGTCGTTAGGACGCCTCGGGCGAGAAATGGCTCCGAGTTAATCTAGACTTACAAAAGAAACTCGACCTGGAAATAGGATAAGGCGGCTTCCGCTAAATGAAACATTAACGTTGTTTTAGCATCGGAGTAGTTTTTCCGCTTAGAGTTCTAATAACTAGTGTTTTTATATGAAAATAAAGGTAACAAACAGGTAGCTAACGAACGTGAAACTTAATTAGCAACAGCCTTTTCTATTACGATAGCGTTCAGAACCGAGTCGGTTTCTTTAGTTTATAATAAAAAGGTTTTATTTAACTTCATGTTTAGGCTAGATCAAGGATATCTTAATTATTTTTAAATAAACTGATTTTTATAATATATTTAGTAAAATAACGACTGCTGGTTCACTTTTTTATTTGACATATTTACATAATGACATAACAAAACACAAAATATAAAATATGTTAAATAATTAAAAATAGAACTGAACACTTCACTTGTACGTTCTGGACTTGTGCATATATATATAGACATTTCACCCACTTCCAATGAAAGATTTGGGCTAAATTTGGCAGATATTGTTAGTTGCCATGACAATAAGTGTACAAAATCAAAATGCATGTTACAAAATTAGTATAAACGTCAATATTGATTTCAATTAAAATCATGTCAATCGGCAGGTCTGCTGTTCCTGATTGTGAAATAGGCGCATTTATTTATTAATGAGTTATCCAAATACAGCGGCTGCAAGTATTTTTGTAATGGAAACCTTTTGGACCCTTGCAAAGACCTTATGGAATTTCAATGCTTCCCAGAGCATACTTAGGCAATAGCTTCAATTTATATTCGTTATATATCTTTTTATAATAGTGGAATTTTGTAGAATATTCTAGTAGAATGAAGAATCATTTGCTCGTTTCCCGGTCTCCTCTTTTCTTTTACCTTTACGACTTATACATAGGTGCATAGAAGCGAGGCGGATGGGAAATTTAATTAAAACTGCCCGGGTACGTAGAGATCGCATACCTCGCCGCCACTGAGCATTGTCGATTACCCACAGGCGTAAAATTGTAAAATTTACTTTGTTAAAATACTACGTACACACACACACACACACATACACACACACACACACACAGAGATATACACACGTGCAGCAGCTCACTCTAATGAGTTCACTCTAAAGTAACTTTTTTCACTATTGTTTTTAACTATTGGAGAAGATTATAATTATGTAAGCTATAATTGTTAAATTCATTTTGTTCTAACTCGACATCATACTATTCACTAACAGCATACAGAGATAATTTTGGTTAATATCACTCAAAGTAACT
>DWGJ01002806.1:0-14812 GCA_018246895.1 Aspitha aspitha aspitha | reverse complement strand
GAGACTTCTTGTCTCTGCCTATTCTGTATCCGCCATTATTCTGCAATATACGTTTAATCAGTTATTTCTATTTTCCGCGTTTTATTAAGTTTCCCACAGTTTCTGTTATGAAATTAAGTATATATATATATATGAAAACTGTTTTGACGATTTCCGTTTCCTTTTGCTCCTTATTAGATTCTAAAGCTTTTTCATTTGATTGATTTGATCTTATTAATTATAAATATTATTACATTTTAATGTATAGGTATTATATTTAATGTAGGTAATTAATTGATTATAAAATATCTTACAGGAATAAAAGGATGTTAACATTTGTATGATAGGTCCAGTTATATGTTCTGCATTTTTTGTATAATTTAATTTATTGCTTTAATTTCTTTACGGCTACTAACAATGGGGTTGCCATATACATATGGATAATAACGCCTAAATAAAACCAGATAAAATAAATTATTGGTTCTAACCTCTTAATTATAAATATGTATTTTTATCTTTACCTGCACCAGATGCATATTCATATCTATCACATTGCGTAGTGTCTTCTGAGTCGTCATAGTCCTCTATTACAGTGTTTTTTTCAACTTTAATTTGTGTGACATTTGACAATAAATTTTCCGTAGCGTTTTCTGACATCTGAGAATACCAAATATTGGCTGTAACGTTAAATTTTATTACCTGACCATAGGCACGATTGCAGGGTGACCTAGAACAAACCAGTTTATTATATCAGCATAGATGTGGTTACGCAGTGATGGTTTCTGCTGGTTTGCGGACAGGCGAAGCGTTGGGTTTAAGCAGTCTGGGCACTCTGCTCAAGAGTCCCACAGACCTCTGGCTTCATATCACGGTATGACATTTATTATTAACCAAATGAAATAATTAACCAAAGATCCCAGAGTACCTCTACCAGCGCTGAAGAAGGCTACCGAGAGGGTTTTAGCGCGGTAAGAAATTCTTACTAACAATCCCGCATGACCCGGTGTCTCTCCCCAGGCACCGTGAAATTTCAAAATGGCATTTTATCCTTATAACATTTATTAGCAAATTCACAGTCACACAAATTGACAATGTACAGGCGTTACAATAACCACTAATAGTAAACTTAGAAATTGTTTTTTTTAATCCTCATTTCTCTCTTTGGACTTGTAGAACGATTCGTAAAAACATATCTTTCAATTTGACTATTTATTATACGCATATGAAAATGTTTATACATATTTCTAATTTAATTTTTTTAACTGCCAAATGGAAGCGTGTGATAAATGTTACGACATACTGACATATATATACTTATATGTATTGTTTTGTTTCTTTCTCATCTTTATTTTGTACAAAGATAAGAAATATGTTTCGTTTTGACGTCATTGCAGTTTGTATTGCCGCGGTTATAAAGAGCATATCTACATAGTTGCAACCGGTACTAACATTAAGTACCTAGTTGGACACGGCGATAGGTGGTATCGAATCTTCTCGATTATTAGACTGTGTTAATACGTAAAATAAGACAACAAAGTAGGAAAAGAAAGGCCATGAATGTCAGAATTAATGAACCAGCCATAATATCACATATTTGGAAATTTTGTTTTAAATTTGTACGCCGTAATAGGCAAAACAATGATCTAACAATTCTAAAACATCTTTAAATGTACCTATATTTGTGTAAATAAAAGTCTTTGTCTTTGTCATATATTATACCAATGTACCTCTGTTTATAATTAACACGTCCTTTATTACATTTACACGCATATTTATCAGCATATTAGCAGCCGCGACCAATTTGAAAATGGTCCAAGACAGAGAAGAATAACCATTTACCCTACGCTCCTTACTTAGCCGCTAGGCCTGTAGTGCATAAGCCGGAAGACAAGGATAGCAAGCCCCCTATCCTTGTCCTTTCCTGTCAACCTCCCGTAGTTTAGGCTATGTATAGGCGATGTATACTCTTCTATTACAAGGATATGATGACCAATACATTTGAAGATCAAATGTTGAAATCAATCAATTGTAATTCTAGTTTCAAGGAAATAATATGTAGTACGAGTAGAGTTAGATGGGTAGGTATAAAGAAAGCCATTAATTTGACAAATACCAACAATAAAGACCGTTGCATCAAAGATTAACAGTTTAATAAGGACGCTAATCAAAAAGTCATTTGCTCTGTATTAAGCGTGACAGTGACCTTCAACTTAAGTATCTATTAAGCGAAATAAATCTTTCAGGTGAGTTTTTTTTTATAGAAAAGGCAAAGGCAAAAAAACATTTGAGTGCATTTTTCTTCTTTGTATCCGGTTTTTTTTCTTTTGTTTGCTAGTCATTGTCTAATGATATATAAGTATTAATAAATAATTTGAAAATCCCGTTTATATAAATAGCAACAAAAGAAACCGATATTTTTTTCTGCAATTTTGTTAAATTTCAATTCTAATGTCATAAGACATTAAAAGGTAAAAAGCGGTTTTTCGTCCTACAAACACGCTGGTTTCGTACTGGCGAATTTTTTATTCACATAAAAAATGAAAAAAAAACTAATATTTTACTTAAAATATTAATTGCATGGCGCACCGTAATACTTATTTACGTTACTAACAAAGCCGTTACGTTACTAACAAACATTAATGTAATTTTGTTATCTTAGTTTAGTGTAATACATTAACAAATGTAAATGATATAAACAGGCTATGCCCGTTCAACAAGTTCTGATCAAGTATGTACCTACTTACTGTTACTACTCGGCAATATTTCACTTTTAAAAATGGAACGTATTTTCGAGTCTCACTGACAGTTGTATTTTTTAAGTCACGTTCAAATTAAATTGGCGGGAAATCGTTGGCAGTTCAGCTTTCTTAAAGTATCGTTCACGTTAAAAAACCTTATATTTTTTAAATATATTCTTCAATATTCATTTCAGTGCAAACGACGCGATCCGTTCACACTACTTCGCGGTACTGAGTCGATATCGATGAAACCAAAGCAAATAAAAGCCCTACAAAGTGTTATAATCAAGGACAATGAAAAACATAAACATTGTTGGGGACAATTGTTTGTTGACGCCATTTTTTACCGATTCCATTATCTCGTTTCATTTTGTGCGAATTGTTTAGATTATGTAATTTTATTCAGTCTATTAAATAATATTGTTCAGTATGTACGATTTATCGTAATTTGTACGATAGTCTTGGTAATAGTTGTCAGTTTTTAATTAAACCTCAATTGGAATTGAACTACTATTTATGTGACGTGTGACTGTTACTTTTATCTACTAACTGGTTGCGAACCGCTGTTTCCCTTGCAGGGAATTTTGAATTGATTGGTTTTAAACAATCTAACTTCCAAAACAAATTAAGGTCTATACAAAATGACATATTTCATTCCCTATAAGGCTTACCGAGTGATGTTAGATCGTCTATTCTCTTAAATTCGCGAGATTTAATTCAAAAATTTTTATAATTCGACAGCAAGCTTAAAATATTATCGCGTTTAAAGTAAAAAACAAACCGGACATGTTGAATGGAACACAAAAGTAGTATTTAAGAAAACATGTCTTAATATTGACCTTGCTTAGGCACTACTTTAAATATATTGTATAGGTTTCAGGTACGTTAGTTTCTTTTAAACCGCTTGTTGAGATGGACTTTGCTGTTGCGCTGGAAAAAAGCATGAAAAGTTAAGCGAAACCTCTCGTAATATTTGAAGTAGTCATAACTAAAGAAATAGATGAATTAAACTAAATGCTTATTAATAAATAAATATATAAAAAGATCAAATAAAAACTAAAATTTGTAAAAAGTATATTTCATCTAAAATGTCCTTTTCCTCTTGTATTTGGTTTTAGAATTTGTGACTGCTAATAAGGGTTGCCCCCCTGCGCTAACAATATGAAATAATCAGTTCCTGTTACGTTCTTTAAAATATTTTTTTAGAAGGGTTCTAGCAGTTTCGACTGAAATAGATTCATTGAATTATCTCTGACTATTGCGTCTATATGATATTTTTGTTCGCGAATATAAATAAAACATCACATTAAATACAAGTATAATATAATATAATCTGTTTTCTATTCGTTTAACATATCGAACATTGTAACATGGCGTAAACATTTGCTGACACACCACGGCTGTAATACTTAAACCTAATGGCATAGCGCAGTAGACACGACGACACAACGACACAACGTCACGACGACACGACGACTCGACGACTCGACGACTAAAGAAAGCTGTTCAAACTCTACAACGCAACGTAATAGATTTAAAAGTTTTGTTACTGCAGCATAGATTTAAAAATTGTAACTCTAAAGTCGACTTCTACATACTACATTCTACACCTACCATATATGTACATATGTATTTTGAATTCAAGTTCAAATTTCTATTTCGATTATTTGCACTTTTTATAACCCAGTAGACAATTCTCGTTAATTATAGATTTAAAAGTTGTACGTCTAAAACGAATTTATATTTTGACAATAATATGTGCACTAATTTATGTCAACACGGGGTTTTCTGGCGGAGGTTTACAATGACGTTGACATAACGAAGAGTCGTGTGTCGCCATGTGGAAGGGTCCTAAGGCTTGCTGTTACTGAGTTGTATATAAAACACTCCGAATATCAGAACAGAATTATATTCTTATATAGCGAATATAATCGTAAAGTAAAATAACAGTTATTGATATAACAATTACAATAGAACAAATCCATATACGGTTATCTGATTCAAATTTAAGCAACGATCTGGTATAATGGTAAGCGGTCAGCTAATAAATAATACTAATATTAGGTACGTTCAGACATATAACAAATTTAATGTCCTCATAACACTTTTTTTGGTTCTGGGTGGAAATCGAACCCACAACCTCTAGGTAATATTAATATTATTAGTCAGCGTCTATAATTATTACACCTAAAGGCCGATCAGCGTGATTTTTATTTAATAGATTTTCACATTAAAATAATCGTGTTTTTAAACAGAATACACAATTGCGTTTAAAAGTAAAAACGTGAAGATTTTAACTAACGTACATTATGTGTAACGAACGATTTTACATCATCAAAGATAACATTGTATCTGTAAAACCGTAAATAGCGTACAGAGAAAAGGAATAAGCGATAAACAAGAGTTTCTGTAACAAGAATAATAAATATTGGATCACGTAACGAACATTCAACATTAGCTTATTACACTCATATAATTAGATTTGCACACCAAAGTGGACACGATTGTAAATTGTAATTTGTAACAGTAACAGAAATTATTTATTGAAGGCCTGTATAATACACGATTTTAAATAGCGGTTAGCTGTTATAAATATCCTTTTGATATCCATATTTGTATGTCTATTTAGTACGTAGACACTTGGAGATTTCAAAGTGTTTGTCTCCTTAAAATATATTAACTCTTAAGTTACATATGAACAAGAAATCTTAAACGTCGAAATAGTTACAACATTAAATATTTATGTACAAGAAATGCGAAACTGTAAAATACTTTGATAGCGTGATATATGTATAGAGAGGATACAACGCCATCTGTTATTAAATAGTAGAAAGGTTTTCGTCAAAGTAATGCGTTTAAAGGAAGAGTATTGTGCGTTTTCATAGAAGTGTTACGATAATTAAATATTAATATATTGTATAGTATTGTACATAATATATTTTAACATCCATTTAGAACTTTATGCCTTATTTTAATAAAGAAATTTACGTATGTACGCAACACTGTTATAGATTTTTCTGTTAATGAAAATTTAAAATTAAAATTTTAATTTTTAGTCCGACTCAAAATTGTTTTTTTCAAAATTATTCTGTTTCAAGACTAATTTCAATGGTACTACTACATATTAGGGAAGATCTGTATCTCATAATAGCAAACTTGTGAGAATTTCCTATTATTATAAATCAAAATCTTTTCAGCTAGTTGTTCATTTATTTTACATTTTTAATAAACACTGCGACAAATTGATAACCCCCTTTTATATAACAATTATTTATTATTTATATCGACATTAAAAATTATCGACTTTTCCGAACATTTATATCATTCTCATGTACTTAAGGTACTACTGACTTAATTTTAATATTTACTGTATCATGACACCAAAATTCGATACTGACTCATTCAATTAGTATGTAATTGGTGTATTGCTAAGTGGAGAAATAAAAGCAGCACAGTTGAATAATTTTGCAGTTATATTTATTTTACGATCCTTTTTGTTTCCATAACCTCGATGATAGCTTGATGCCGTTTGATGATAAGGTTTGGCGCCGTTTTTAATGTAACTACATTCAAAGGAATATTTTTATATGAATTTCAATAATTTACAATTAGCCTTAACAGAAATAAAGTGGCTATTAGAATGATAAAGAAATAATATGTACTTACCTATTTTTTACCTTCTTTGCTTAATCCTAACCTATTTCCATCTTATAGCTGATCGTCATGATGTTTGTGGTCTTTAAATTATTAACTTGAACTTTCTATAACTTGTTTTTAATGACACATACAACTTCTATACTTTTCTGCACCGAAATTTCCGTTGAGTGTATGGTTTTCTATAAAACAAGTGAGTTTCACTTGCCTCATATCATTACAGCCGCGAAAAGTACGATGTAGGAAGAAAAGGAACCGAAGCTTTAGCGCCTGATAAAAGTAACAAATGCACTCAAACCATAGAAAAAATTAATAACATCGTTCCGTTTACGGAAAAAACCGGTATGTAAACAAATAAACATATTGTGGACAACCTTGAACTTGATCTAGAAAATGTCCAGTAAGCAAAAACCGATCGTATTATTACTAATCTTTTCATGTTCGCGGAATTGTCTAGGCGCTGTCGCCAGCATAAAAACGTTTATCCATTGTTAAATCAGTGGGCACTTAAGTTCTGGGCGATTTCTTCGTATTTGCTTTTTGTACATTCTCCTTTTTTCCATCGATATGAACTAAAGGCGTTTCTTACGTTTAAAATGGCGATGAAGTCATAAAATTGTCGACGCAAAAAAATATAACTCGATTCAAATCGAACGTCTGCGAATTGACCACAGAGACACCGAATCCGCAGTTTCGTTCGAGATTTCGATCATTTCTTACTCTGTGGCACTTCTCGTGCAACTTTTCGATATAACAATGAATGGTATAACCATTTAACACCACGAGTGTACTTTCGACGACTATAAGGGAGTGCGAACGAGAGATAAAAATATCAAAATAATCAAAAGTCAAAAAATTTGTAAAAAAAATCTACTTGAAAATTTGATTCCAGATGTTGAGAAAGGTAACGTTGCAATATTACAGAATTTTTATTTATTACATCTAGCATTTCTACTGTCTATTGTCTATGGAATCGTTTTAAAAATTTGTAATCTTTGTATTCTAATTATTGCTAAGAAAAATCTCACTCTTGCATATTGTTCATTTATTATTGTGCCTGATACGTTTTGTTATGAAATAACACAAAAAGTTTAAATTGTTTTCTTAATCATAACCTTCTTTTTCGTTCAAAAATTGTTTAACAATGTATGTACATAGAAATGCCATTATAAATTATCTTTTTTCCAGCGTTCCACTTACCGAGCCTCACGACCGCTGACATACATATGACAAAAAAAATGAACTTATAAGCCGTCTATTGGAACGCGTATTGAAACAGATAAAATATAAATCAGATCAGATCAGAACGCGTTACACAGATTATATAAAATTAAATGCTACATCAACATCTTATGACTAGACATAAACACTCGATCACAAGATCGTTTTAATATAAGTATAGACTTAAGTTTAACATTCTCCGACTAAACATTATGTAGCATTAAGCTCATTCGAATTAATTCTCACAACACCATCAAACTATCGACAATTACATAACAATTTGATAATATCCACGAAAAACAAAAGCTAAGGCTACATTTGATAGATTTTGGTTACAATACACTTCCATGTGTTATAGTTGAAACCTACAAATAAATAAAACATTTTTTTCACTTATTTCAAACTGGTGTCCTTAAAATTTTCAATTAATTTCAACTTTATCAGACATCGTAGATACTCATTTAATGTTCGTACCTTTTTATATATATTTTATATGTGCCATAATACGATTAGTACTATAATCCTTTCCTTTATATGTACATTGTATCATTTGTAAGTACTCTCTCACATTTTCAGTTCGTGCCTTCAAAATATTACATAAGGTCACTTCGGGTAAATCCGGCAGCAGGGGAAGTCCCTATACGTTTGAGTTTACCACTTTACTGTGTAGATACGAAAGTACTGTTTTACCTAAAGACACTGTCAATGTCATATGTATACAGTAACGGAATTCCTGTGCTACCGGACTTACCCGAAGTGACCTTACATCATATCTTCAATCTTCGCGACCTCTGCTTAGACTGAATCGACGATGAAACTTAAAGGTCTTCTTCTTTTCTTGCTTCTCTTCGGTACTCTTGCCATCCATAAGACTATCAGCGCTCTTGGCGACTTGGACGCTTTTTCGTCTATTCTTCATTGATTTAACTAGTCTATAAAACTTTCCTTTCTTTTTCGCTGGATCTAGGGTCAAATCCGACAGCTCTTCTACTTCTACGCTGAATTCCGATGATATGTCTCCTAAATCTTCAATACTGTGACTGGAGTCTTTAGATTGGGGAACTTCGAGTCTAGATTTGGAAGTGTTCGGTTTTGGTTCTACACGAGGTGGCGGGGCATCAGGATCTACGCACTGTAAAATAATAGTAATCATTTGATATAGCTTTACTGATGATAATTATTTAAACTTTGTATATCTATCTGCCAAAATGGACCAGACTTTAGAATATACTATTGGAAATAAGCGTCAACTAATCGGTGCCAACCTTTGCGTTTGATTCTAGGCTTTTGTAACCTAGCGATAACCTGTCTTTATAAAGTCTGAAAAGGGCTACCTGTCTGTCATAAAAGGAATCAAATAATAATCGTAGCAAATCAAGGAATTGCACAAGCACCAGATATAAATTGTAATATAAACTTTGGAGCAAAATCCTGTCGAACAGAAAACTCGGATGTCTCAACAAAATGTAACCTATTATCAACTCTTAAATACTGTTCAGTAGGCGATGTCAGGAGATGTAATTTAAAGATTTTCCCAGCGAAAAGACGTCTAAGGAAAAATAAATTATCCCGAGTTTTCTTTCACTCAACATTCCACCAAATAAATTTTGTCAACGTCAAACTTAACGAGGCTTGAAGAGTGATTGATAGAATAAATTTCCAATTCGCGGAACAGATAACACTGAACAACTTTCCTTCGTATTCTGTGCCTAAAACTTTCGTTTCAAATCCCTAACAACGAGCAATCGAGAGTTTACAAAGCGGACCGCCATTTTGTATAATTAGATTTCTTTTCGGCTATTTCGGCGTCTAAGTTTGAAATTCCTTTTTTCAGTTACATACTTAGTTGCCTCGATTCGAAATTTAAAATTCATTTCGAAACGCCCGTCATTATTTTTAAAACTCTTCGAAAAGTTGCCTGTTACCTATTAAAAACGTTTTGTGTTTACTAATTGCTTAGAGGCTTAGAGAAAGAGAATTTCCATTTCCATATTTCACCCGAATTTCACAACTCGTTTTATCAATACAGGAGCAAAATATTCGTTGATCGCTGTCACGTTCTATACAGATTTAATAATTTAAAACGAAACAATTTCAACAACAAAAGTAACCAAGCCGTTACCGTTTAGGAAATGAACAAAAGTTATTGGAACGTTCGAACACGTTTAAGAGTTAGACATTTGGAAAGGTGATTGGTTCCAACGACTCTCCGATCGCTGGATCCGCAAACTTTAACCATTAACTCCGGTTGAAAGTTGGATTACGTTCCCTGTAACGCGTCTCGCCTATTTGAAAAACTTTTCAACCGTAACACTCTAATGAAACTTGTTTCGGCTCGACGTTTTATTCACTTTGAGGCCTAGACGCACTGAATTCAGTCACTTCTGGGTCCAAAATCTTGCACTCATCCCTGGTTTTACTACGAGAAATTACATGCGTTTTATAAATGTAAGATTAAACCTATCACTCGCTGAAACGATTAAAGGACAACGTCGTAACGAAACCTTAATAAATAATGCTCGCTGGTTTTTTTTTTAATTGTATGTGTGTGTGTGTGAATTCACTCTTAACCAGCGTGAACTATAAACTCGCGCTTTCTCACTATGAGACAAGATCTGTATCCAGCAGTAGAATACAGAAGGGTTGAAGAAAAGCAGTAATGTTTTATTGCCTTATACACTTTTAGTAAGTATGTTTAGATGTACTGTATACAAAAAAGGTTTACATTTGAAAAAAATATATAAAGATACTTATTCTGTTTACGAGATAATCAAACGTGTAATTAATAGAGGGTCACTCTATTCGTAACACAACTATTCTTACGTTTCTGTAGCTCTGCGGGAAAACTAAGTCCGAGATGGTACTGATAAAAGGATCTATCAACTTCAATCGTATTTTCTGTGGTGCCTCTTCTACTTACGTCTTCGAGCGTTATCCTATAAGAAGGGACCTGTTCGGGGTGTCTCCAGGGCTTGTGGTATGGGTAGTCCGTCAGCGCCTTCCAGCCCGGGTAGCGGCGCGCCGCTGAATGGAGCTGCTGAACTAGCCGCGGTGCCAGCTGCGCGGTCACCCTGAAATATATTAAATAAATAAACAACTCGGGACGATTCCACGCACGGCTGTCTGATCCCAGATTAGGCTATTTAAAGCCCGTGTTTATTGTGACCGGACAGCTGATAAACATACATACATATATCAAAGACAAAGAAAAAAAACCATTTATTTGCACAAATATGGGTACATTTAAAGTTAAAATTATTAGATCATTCCATATTTTGCCTTTTACGGCGTACAAATTTAAAACACGAATTTATAATGTTACCATATTTACCATTAATTAATTGATTATCTGTAGTTGCTTTATTATTTATTACTTAATTTTTAAACTAAAATTAACTTATATTTAAAATCGACATAAAATCATAATTACATATGATATAGTAATTATACAGATATTTTTGTTACGCCCAGACATAACAAACAAATGTGGTCATCACACAAATGTTTGTCCTGCTTGGAAATCGAACCCACGACTTCCGGTTTTGCAGTCAGGGTCTCGAAATACTCGACCACGAGGTCATTAAAAGCACCTAGATGATATACAGTCAATACAATAAGCGAACGTAAAATTACTTTACTTTTTATCAAGGACTGAACGAAACCTTTTGTATAACATACATAATTAAAACAAGCAGGATTTTGTTTATTGAACACTAATCAATTGCTGGTCAATAGCGACTATCGTACACCGAATAGCATTGGAAATACAAAAGTATTAATATTGCTGCAACGCGGCAGAAATAATCATTCTGCAACCATGACCTGGGTAATTTCCTAATGACTATTTTCCAGTACATATATAGTAAACCTGGACGTACGAGTATTACTATACTTATATTTAAATTAAACCAAGCCAAGATTAGTATCTGCCAAATAAATGTTCAGTATCCTACATTCAGTTATTAAACTACATCTAATATATATACACAAGGTTTATTAAATGGGTTGGAGCGAAATTTAATCAAAAGTTTGTTGTAAACGTAAAGTATTTTCAAAGTAATCCAGTCAAAATGTTTACTTATTAACGAGCCAGGCGGGCAGCGCGCCGCGCGGGTCGGACCGCGAGACGTACCCCAGCCAGCTGCCCTGCCCGTCTAGACCCCTCACCACGAAACCCGTCAGCAGCGACATCGCCCTGAAACACAAACATGTAGACGATCCCCGCCTTCATCAGAACCGGCCACAGCGCCTCAGATCAAGCAAGCCATGCACGTTAAACTAGCAAAATCAGTTCAGAATTATCGAGAATAGCACACGTTAGAGCACACACAATTGTATCTGAAGACACCGATTGATAGTTTGCGCGGATCAATTGCGATTCGTACGAGACGTGGTGCGCACGCCTTTCCCGCCTCTTTTTAACTTTTTTTAAAAATGGCCGCGCTCCATCAACAAGACGCTCCGCTAGACTGCCAGCTGTCAATCTTGTTCCGATACAACTTAAGAGATGGCGCTGTACCACGGCTACACGTATACATATACTCAATATTGAATTAAACGATTTGAGTTTGAATTTAAAACCAACCCTAGAGTAAATTGAAGCTATATATGTAAGTATCATTTATATCTTTTGTACCTGACAAAACCCTTGCGAGGCGGATAGTCCTTATGGTGAACGGAATGGTTGAGGATCATCTTCTCGTCGCCAGTGTCCAGCCAGGACCGCTGCAGAACGAAATCACGGTTCTTGAGCGGCGCTGGACACGACACTGTAAGAAACTGTATTTGAATAATTTGTTTTGATATACAACAAAGTGTATACCAAAAAATCCTTCATTTCCCTTTTCCTTTAGTTTTCTTGCAGGTACATATATGTCCGTTCATTTGTCCGTGCAATTTTCTTAGTCCAACATATTTATCACATTGGTCTAGTATTGCTAAAAATGCAGGTGAATGACCTTGTCGGCCATTTTGAACCTCTCTGGATGTCAACAACAAGGTTACAAATATATTCGAATTTTGAAATGTGTAACGACTAACCTTTTACACCGTGGTTAAAAACATTGAAATGCCGGCTTAAACAAGTGAAAAGCGGGCCTGAGCAGAAATTTTGCACATAGGCAATGTATTGTATATGCGACAAACAATTAGGTAACTGATATTTACGGGCATTTAAAAAGGAAATAGAAAAAATTTAATCGCACAAAATTAGGTTATACAATTTTATGAAATTTCAAAGCCAATCAAAAATTTGCTCTTTTAACAACTAAAAAACGAAGTACAGTAGGTGGATCTTTTCGTTACATTTTAAACAACCTCAAAATACAACATATAGTAGGTTTAAACAACTTTATACAACGGCTCCGGACGCAACGTCTAATGTAAGTTTCATGTATGCTGTCATGCTTCTGTCATAAACATACGCAGTTTAAGTAATATACACACCATTTCTGTACATATACCAGGATATGTTTAGGACCTACTGAACCGATTACGGTCAAATTTGACTTTGTAACTATAAAACTTTATAGATCAGAAGTGTAGCAGTAAAACAAATATGTAGATATCACACCAATTATATTTTCTGTAACACTGTAACAATCACTTTTTAACTCCTTATCGTATCGGCGTACTAAAAACAACCACTCAAGATGGCCGAAGGAATTTATAATCAAAAAGTACGGTAGAATAAAAATAAAAGCAGTATTAATAAAAATACGGTAGTAGATCAAATAATTAACAAAAGCTTACAAGTGGTTACGGAAATTATCGCAAAGAAACATCGTGACACGGGATTTTTATATATTATATAAAATAAATTTAATATTATAAAGCTGAAGAGTTTGATTGAACGCGCTAAGCTCAGGAACTACTGGTTCGAATTGAATAAAACCTTGTAGTGTTGAATAGTCAATTTATTGAGGAAGACTATAGGTTATATAACATCACGTTATAACTAACTAATAGGAGTGGAGCAGCAATGACAAATGTTGCAAAAGTGGGAAAATATTGATTTCCACGCGGACGAAGCAGCAGGCACAGCAATATTTGATTCGTAATGTTTGACACTCAGTACTTTGTCTGGACGGTTAGGTTAGGTTAGGTTACCTGGCTTGATTGTATAATGGAAGTAATAATAGTAATTTATCAATACTTGGCATTTCACGCAATATACATAATAGAGTATTTTTAACAGTAAGTAGGTAATAGGTACTTATTGTTATTTTAATTAATTGTCTATAGTAACTTTTATTTAGCATTGTAAATGAATTGGATTGTTTCTAGTACAGAACAAATATGCCTACATATGTACATATTTACATACATTCGCTTTTGTATAAAATAGTTTTGCTATGTGCGTAATGGTTTATGTAATGCGTATTTGTTAAGTAAAAACAATTAGTTATGTAAAATAATTAATAATAGCTAATAATTAGCTTCAATGACTAGTCGGCTAGAGTTGATGACATCAGCGGTAATCGCGTAAATCCCGATCCCGTGAAATTTTCTGGATAAAAAGGAGCTCATATTGTGCCCTATAACCTTCCCTATCTTCCAGTGAAAAACCCATTAAAATCGGCTCAGCCGTCAAATCAATCAAATCATATATGTCAAATTTCGTACGTTCCGGAATTTATTTTATGTAAAAAAATATTGACAATAGACATTTATTATTTATTTATTTTTTAAAAACCATCCTATCTTTTAAGTTGGATGAAATAATAGATATGTACAAAATTTCATTAAAATCGGTTCTGTGATTTTGCAGATTATCGCAAACGAACATCGTGACACGGGATTTTTATACATATTTATATATAAATATAAGAGATGCATAGATTGGGACAGTTTTCCACACAACGGTCTGATTCAAATAATTGACGTTGCTACACTTACTAGTAATTTCGCGTCATCACCACCCAAACAAGACGCAATGCAGAATAAACCATGTGGCGATATGAGACGCGTTCCCTGGAAAGTGGAAATTATTTTTGAACATTTTACGATTAGGCTAGCGCGCGTAACTATCATAGTGCTTAGGTTGAAAGCTAAATAGCACACGTCAATTGCGAAAAGTATCTGTTGTTTAGAAAATCGCCGGTGTTTTTAACCACAAAATATCGACCAGTTTACTTATTCGCTATACAAAGACAAAGACAAAGACAAAGACATTTATTTGCACAAATATGGGTACATTTAAAGATGTTACAGAATTGTTA
>DWGJ01002805.1:0-14815 GCA_018246895.1 Aspitha aspitha aspitha | reverse complement strand
GTTATGGTAACTTGACAGCTGATAAACATACATACATATATACATACGATATAATACTTATATAGCTTTATTTTGAGCTTCATAGTGAACTTACATACTCTAGAATGTTCCATAAAGTGTGTGCAGACTGTGGCTTTAAGTTTGTCCATTCTGAAACGATTTCTTGATAATGACGACGAATAAGAATAGGTGTATGCGATACAATATTCTTTATTCGTTGTTTGGAACGTTTTGTAAAGACTTAAAGCACTAAATGATATATTCCCGGTGCGGTCGTAGATGGTCCGGGCTGTAAAGCTGCGGTCACCCAGGCTTTTACCCGTTTGGCTCGTAACTCGTGAAAGTTATAGTATTTGGGGCAGTTCAAAGTGGCCGACGGATATTAAAAGAAGAGATATGGTCGTCCCACCGCCGATATACGGCTCATTCAACTCCGATCCCACAGTCCCCTTGCATCGGCTGCGGCTGCGCGCGACGCTCTCCCATTCACCGGTTTATACGAAATGCCGAGTTTCAACATGTTATTCTGTCCGTCAATAACGTCGATATAAAGAAGCTAATTATTACTGTTATGTGATTGCTTTCGTACAATCTAATATCGATCCCAGCCTCGGACAACTTCAAAAGCGCTAGATATACACTTAGGAATATCGAGAAATTTGTTTCACAAAATAATATAATCGTCTATTTTTGAATTAGAAAAGGTCGTAAGCGCCCAACGACATAAAGGTGTCTTTGATTCCTATGACATAAACAAGTAATAACACTGTAAACATACGCCGTGCAATTCTATTATACACAATCGTATGAATTAACACACCCCTCACTGACCTAAGATAACACGACACTCATATAATCAACACACACACACACTCGTCCATGTCCACAAACACACATTAATCAAGCCGCGTCAACGTAGACCAGTGGTGACATAATGACATGTTCTCGAGACAAACAGTTTTTGTTCCCCACTATCAATCACTGATGACACCGCCTTCCGTGTGGAAATTACTTTCTACTAATAGATCCTTAAATACCTTTTTATCCCGAACGATTCGGGTGATGCTAATTTGTTTATGACTACGCGCGGTATCATCATAGTATGTAATTTTACTTTTTTCTAGAAATAACGCTACGTGCGTTGCAAATGACACAGATACATGCGATTTAACTGTCACATACAAATAAGAAGAACTACTAGATATGATTTTTCCTGTCATTGGCGCACGCGCGCGAGGAAAACCCGCACGCGGGCACAAGCCCCCGTCACAGGAAAAGGGCCCTGCTGTCGAATATTTGTGACAGACATATGGTGATTATGATTTTGTCAACACGACTACCACATAAACAGATAACAAAAATAGAAATTTAATTATACACACGTTAATTAATATTGTTATTTAAAACACATTGCTTTTTTGGTAATAAAATAACATACAGAAACTTTTGGTATCCAAAGGAAGGTCGAACAGAAATAAATTGACAAATAAGGAAAATTTCATTAATTACAATTTGGTAATTAATTAATTAATAATGCTTCAGCCACTATCCCGATGAGGTGTAGGCACCTGGGTCGAGACTGACATGGCCATATGGCAAAGACAACTATGTACCAATATAAAAAAACTAGCCTCAGAATAGATTAATGAATTCATCTATATCGACATGGTCGAGTATCAAGTGTTCTTAGCCTTATGCGCGAGGTGCTAGGCATTAAAATCGCGGTTGCCACAAACTGTCACACTAAGGTTTGGGAGCCACTGACTTCGCAATATTGTAATGAAGTGCAAAAAAACAGCGAAGCAATTTCAAATAACAATAAAATATGCAAGTGAATAACAAATGACATAAATTATAACATAATATTCACACTTGAAGTGTGCATAATTGCAACAGAATATTATTTCAGCGTCTTATAATAGTGATTAATTATCATGTTCTAAATTGTAAATGCTAATTGTAGGACGCGATGAATATTCTTTTGAGTAACAAGGCAATTTGTAGTGAACTACTACACTACGATCACATTTTACGTCTAACGAATGTAAATATATTGGTATGTAGTACACACCTACACATAAATTAATTCACAGCCCGTCGTAGGTGAAACATGAATAAAAATGTTTGAGCATAAATGTAAGAATACTGTGTGTTATTAAATTAAAACACGAATCGTATTTTAAAATATCGCTTACGAGTAGCGTAGCTACCGACGTAGGTAGTTATATACATTGTGGCATCGACCTGCAAATTTAATGTTTAAAATAAAAAGGAAAAATTAATTTTCCTATGTATTAATTTTGATATAAGACTCTATTATTGCTTTGAGTGGTTGCTATGAGCAGATTTTCATTGTTGGAATTTTGCTGCCAGTGACAAATTAATCACCGATCATTTTTGAGGCATAAAATAATAAATTTTTTGTTCTCTGTTTGCAACCCTTTTAGCATCCCACTATTGGGCTGGAATGACATGGTGTTCCAGCGTTAATGGATGGCACGAATTTTATTGTGATGACTCTTCAAGATGTATTTTAATGATACCTAATTGATTAACAACATATACATTTTTACATATACATACATATGTTTTTTTGTACCTATACTTAATTGTTAAACCAGGAGATTTAAAAAAAATGTAGTATAAACATTGTAAAACTACAACTTAAGACAATAAATGAGACTACGAAGGATCTCCAACATCAATATTGAGAAGTATTTACTTAACAGTAAAAATACATGAGCGTTATGAGTCAATGAAAGTGTTCAGTATTTATGCGACAGATATGTCGTAGCCTCGAGTAAAACTTCAACACCGAAATTCCTATTAACAACGCTACGTCGGCGGCGCCAAACGATATCATCAAAATAAACATAATTTTATTTTTATTTTTGGTGCAATGAAAACGCACTGACATCCATGGTTTGACGCTAACTACACGCGCTGTCAAAATAAAATATGAGCCAATAAGGGCGCGTCGCACGCCGACAGGGCCGTCACGCCGAAGAAATTACGATATATGAACTTATTAAAATATCTACGTTTTTTTTCTCGTTTCGCGGCCGGATGACACCGCGTTGAGGTGGAGTGACGTCTTCGGATTGTTTATTTTTGTGCATTCTCTTCCTACATTCCGCTTTATGACACACACATATGTAACTCTTAAAGTTAGTGACGAGCTTTAAACATTATTATGACAAAGGGTAAACATTACCCAAACACTAAATTTTTTTGCTTCGCGTATCTTACTTAAATATTTTAGCAAAACATATTATAAGCTTAGTATAAATATATATTTTTTAACTCGAATTTGTTAGATTTAATCGTAAACTTAAAACCTAACCTGAAATGCAAAATTGCCTAAGCGAAATGCACCGGATTTGGTTTTAATTTCCGAGAGCCAATTTTGTAAGCTTAAAACCCGCATCGAGTTGAACTACGTCGACGCTACCTGAAAAGGTGTTGTGCCACAGCTAAAATTCACCGGCAAAATTGAGTCACAGACTAAGCCGCAATTAAAAATCGCCTCCTCCACACATGTTTCGTCAAAGGGACCGATAGCCGGCTCGTTCAAACGCTGAATCGGTCACACGGATCGGTGTTAACTAGTTAAATCCGGGGGAAAAAATACGTTTACAGTTATGGCAACACATGGTAGCGGGCTTGACACGCGCTCGACCTGACGGATGGCGGCAAAAAATGTTTATGAACCCACTTAACATACTTGACGTTGTTTACAAAAGCAATAACATTATGTTGTACTACAGATTATCGGATGCTGTGTTTATTTGCGTTCTGAACTCCACCACAGGCTGACGATTTATGACTTTGTATTTTAGATATTTCTATTCTTTTGACAAACGTTTCAATAACATCAAATGAGATGTAGGTACGAAAGTGTGACTATAAAAATGCGTATTATAAAAAAATTAAATAAACGTACAGTTGTTTGATACATCATTTACAACATTTTTGTAATGCTTTGGTTCTTTATGCCCAATAACAAATATCGTGCTAATAGTTTGTTCAGGTAATTCAATTAATACATTATCATTTAAATACAATAAATCCGTCGCTTTAACAGATGCGATATGAAGCCTACCGTTTACAAATACCGCACGATAGCGACGGTAAAAACATTTTGTTTTTCGTTCGGAAATCGAGTGCAACAAAAACTGAAACAAAGAGGAAGGCGCGCAAAAAGCGTGACCGACAGATGGACGGATCTCAACAGACATCTGTTGCTTAGTCGCTGTGGAGAATTGCGTACATCCATGTATTAGCTTAGTTTGTTACAAACATTCAAATTTAAGCATAAACTGAAAAAAATGTCGACAAAAATGACACCGATTACTTGCGTAAAGCTTAGAACGAGGCATAATAAATGAAGCGGGTAATCGAAAATTCTAGAGATGATTTAGAAATTCAAAAGTTATTCTCTGTCGATGCTCTTTATAGTCTGTGCTCCCGTTAATTAGGATATTTGTCTTGTCGCTGGAAACGCGCGCTATATTCAATTTGCGAGCGTTTCAACCGCGCCTGTGATGTAGTATCAGCCATTTGTAACGGTAAACGCACGAAGGTTTGCCGTGTGATGAATAGAGGTTTTGTTCGAATCAATTTAACGCACGCATTATAAATCTTGCAACGTTCTATAGCTTCAGAGTGGCAAGGCAAGTTCAGATAGGAATGAATGTATGTCCGAAAAAAAAATGATAAATGTAGGTACTCGCCAATTAGGTAGGTACATAAAACAGGTAAACACCCGTCCGATGCATGTCGCACCAACATTAATTAAATAAATTTCAGTAACATTATAATTAACACACCAGTATATTAAATCGTTACTTTGCACCTAACTATGTTTTGCTCTGATAAATAAATAACTACCAGACCATATAGTCAATATGTCGGATATATGTTTTAATATACTAGTAGTCTTGTAGTAGAAAAAAAATTATTAAATGCATCTATAGGTAGAAATAAATAAAATTGGAGCGTCGGGCATAACCGTAGTCATTAAAATATGACCAAATAATGTCTTCTGTGACCACCCATAGACACTTTGATCCAGATTTCGATTCAAAACGTCTATTCTCGGAACTGAGATCAGTTGTTTATTGCGTTCGAGTTCTAAAATTCACGCTTTTTAAATATCGATTTCAGTCGAACGATGGAATGCCTGATTTGTCTGTTAGAAATTCGATACATCGTTTTTTCAGCTTCCATCGTTACCTATGTACAGACGCTTCGCATACCTAACCGGATACTGTTAGTGAATTGGCTGATGATAAAAGTACAACAACCGTAAATACATATTATAAGTCGAATTGGTATTTAGCGAATTTGGTTAAGAGTTTCAAAAGTTTCATATAACGCCAAAATTTAGCACGTTTTATTAATGTACAATTTATTCAGGATTATAATGAGTAGAATTTTCGTCCTGTGTTTACATTAGTCCCTTACATAAAAATGTTATGACAGCGTATAAAAATAATGTATTAAGAATGTAACAGTTATTTTATCTAACGATAACAACCATAGCAATTGAAACTATAAAACTGGCTCGTGAGATAATTTATCTATCAAAGGCCTGGCAATAAGACCTGGTAAGTTTTCGTTCACGACCATAAAAGTAAGGACGGAACGCGTAACATACCTGTATGACCCTCATGGGCAGGCCGGTTTCCTTCGCCAACTGTTCCCGTATATGCCTCGTTGGCTTCGGTGTCTGTGAGAACGCAGACTTCAGAATCTCCAGCTGTTTCGCCTTTATCGTGGTCCGGGGCCCTCTCCGCTTGGAGCCGCCGTTGCCGTCGTCGGGGGATTTGTTTTCCGCCTGACTGTCCCTCGTCTCCGGGTCGCCATCCAGGGAACCCTGGCAAGGGAAGAGAAACAACTGAATGCGACTATGTGGTCAGCTCCCACGCCAAACATGAGGTATGGCTGAATAGTGTTGAAAATATCAGACTGAAAGGTACACGGGAGAGACGCAAATATCAGTTATTGTGACACAACCTTACTACTACACTATTGTATATTGTAATACAATTCCAATTCAATTTATAAGTTAACGTGAGTTGAGAAAAATTTACAAATAATGGGGATTATATTTCTGTGTAAATTTTTAGTATTCAATCATTACAATACCTTGTATTCTTAGGCAAATGCATTGAATTTTTTGTCGACAAATAATATAGGAGGAGAGAATGATGATGAACTAGCTTAAATCCCAATACTTTACTTTATTATTATTATTATTATTTTTCTATTTTTTTTGGTTATTTTTATCATTATTATTACTTCATTATTTAATTCATGTTCATTCTTTCACTCCTGTTACATTATTACTGCCTACTTGTATTTTCTCTGCTTTTGTTTTTCCTATTTTACTTCCTTTAATCTGTATTTATATCTGCTTTAGTATGTGTGCTGCTTAATTAATGCAAATAAAAAACTTTCTTTCTTTCTAAAACCAACCTGATCTTCAGAGTCCTCGTGTGGCTTCGTGTCACCATTGTGAGAGAGGTCGGAGTGCAGAGCTGGGTGCGGCGCGTGCGCTGGACTGCTGGAGTTGTTCGCGGCCCTTGCTTCTTCCTCTTCCTCCTCATCAGATCCCGAACCCAGCAGCGAGTCTGCTATAAAAGAAGTCGAGTTGCAAAGTCAATTTGTAACACGTTACGATTTAAAATAGATAGGTACTTGTAATTACCCTCTTTTGAAACGTACCAAATCAATGTTGATTAGTATTTATATGTATATTGTAGATACGTACATACGTACATACGTCAGTGATAACCAAATGACTTTAGGGAATTTAAATACTACAACAATAGATTTTAGGGCAACTTTCACCGTAAAAGCAGTATGAAAACAAAATATTTCAAATAATTTGAGTATTAAGGGATATTCTAATAGGTATGTTTATTTCATTCTTTAATGTATATTTCTGCATACATATTGAACGACAAGACGAATGCAATTGCTATAAAAATTGACTTATCAAAAAGTAATCGTTGCACCTACCCTTCGACTTTAAGTCAATAAAAATGTCATTTACAGAACCCTCTCATTTGATAGAGGAAAGGGGATCAACTGCAAAAAATACTGCGTAGTCGACCTATTATAAGAGTAAGTAGTAGGTAGGTACTTTATAAAAATACGGAAAATTCGTTGAGCTATAATTCTTACGCCTGCAAGATTTGCTGGATTCTTTTTGAAATAGAAAGACAAAGACATTTATTTGCACAAGAAACACTTTTAAAACAACCTGTATAGAAATAAATACAGTTTGATTGAATGTAGGCTACATCTATTGATTAGCACAGCCTTATTTCCTTCTTATAGAAATTACAAGCATAAGTATGTAGGTACCTATTAAGTATTATTCGTACTTAGCCTCAGACAAGATCCCTTATTTTTACGCAAACTAATGTTTAAAATGAAACAAATTTCATGATTAGTATTCAAACGAGTATGAAGATAACATTGTAATGATAATATAGAGGGGGATGCGAATTGTTTGCCCAATACACACAGAAACGCCATAGAGCATGTTTACTTGGGGTGTCCAAGTAGTTGCCCATCAACTACTTCAACTGTTTGTAAGTTATTCAACCACTTATACCGCAACGGAAATATTAACAACTAGCTGTACACTGCGCGCGTTGCTACGCCACCAACTAAAATAAATTCATTGAATGACAGTGGCGCCACCTGTCGAATTGGTCGTACCAACTCAGAAACCTTCGCGGGCTTATGTACAACAACTTTGCTAAAGTTCATCACATGACCCAAAGCATAGTTTACGATTCTATAAAGCACATACAGACAAACTGTCATTTGTATATATTTAGATAATATTAAAAAAAATCAACGTAATACGTAACCTAATTCTAATATATACGAATGTACGAGTAGGTGTCAAAATTTTTAGTTTTGTATACAGTATTACCGTAACATAAGGCAGTCTTACATTGTTATACAGATTAAACTTTTCAAGATTAAAGATTTTCAGTCAACACAATTTCAAGGTTCAGTCAGATATTCATCCTTATCACAAGTCTAGGTGTCAATCGAACCCCCAACCCTCGTGCAGTCTGGTTGACCAACCGCTTCACCAACATGGCGGACAATATATTTACAAATGAACAATGTGCTGTAGTAAAAGCTATGTTACCGCTAGCGTTGCTACGACGGACGTATGTAGCGGCGCCAGATGCGTTTTATTTGTATGTATGTACATAGAACACATGTTAAAGTCATACCCAGCATACTGTCTTTATTTTAGCGCATGTCAAGTCGACCGCTAGGTGCTACGATACACAGAGTATTGTTAGACTCACGAAGCTAGATGCGCTTGTAGAACACGTGATAAGACGTCACGTACTACGGAAACAGCTAGCGTTTGTCTATTTTAACACGTGACAAGTAACGTCGGCCGCCACAAGCTACGCTTGGCCGGAGCCACTACGACGTGCGTCTGTCACGGAGCCAAATTTGCTTGTTGGTTAAGATTGGTACGCTCTAGGCAAATATAGAGGCAATATTTATGTTCTAGCGCATGTCACAACGTGAAACGCTACTGATTAAGCCAGGCCGAAGATCACTATGACGGACATCGCCGCGTAGCCAGATAATTCTGTCTTTGAATGTGACCTAATGAATCAGAGTCTTTAAGGTTTCCTAGACATTCAATACATGTTACTTATGTTTTATGAATGTATTAGAAATGAGTTCTGGATGAAGTACATACAAATTGTTTTAGTAACAACACTATAGAAATAGAACTGGTAGTACTGCATCGAGCGAACCTTCTACGTTTACATACTCTAATTAATTAAAACAGCATTTAAAACATAGGAATATTATTTTTCTTTCAATTTATATTGTAAAACGTTTACTTTCAGTGCTTACATACTACATAGGTACAACATACAGTAAACAATCTTAAGTACAATATAAATGCTTCCGCCACTCGCAATTACCTACTTAACTAATATTAGCGTGAGGTAGCTGTCAGAAAAACTCGACTTCTATTAATCTTATAACTTTTCCTGATACTGACTTGCGCTTCCTGTGTTGTGGAGCAAGTCATCGTTGGGGAAACGAATGACTTAAGGGGAGATCTCGTTATACAACCGCACGAAAAAACTGACTTGGAATAGACCGTGTGAAATACGAGAACTTTCCAGAGACATTTATAGCCAGCAATTCTAAATTAGTGACGCCTGGTCCCTAACGAGGTAAGCAAAGCAGCGTGTGCCAAATATCCCTGTCCTTGCAAACCTGCCGTGTTGCATCTATATTCATCAGTATCTTTATGCCTGCACGCCGGTTTACATCAAATATTCAACAGTAGTAAAACCATTAAGATCCGTTCAACATTACAAACAGCCATCAAGCACTCGATCCACCCCATCGGCGTGATCAAAGTCCGAAGTTTTACAAACACTCTGGCGCAAACCGTCCGCGTGTAGAGTGCTCTCTTTCCCCTCTGTTTTACAACTTGGGTAAACACTCGTGCCGTCTCTTCAAAATTGGAGTTGATTTACTTTTACTTATGCTATCATTTTTTCAATATGAAAATTTTAATCTTGTACCGGCACTTTTCATTGAGTTTCTACAAGTTTTGATAATTTCGAATGATAATTGACTGTTCAGTTCAGTCTATTATTATATTATTTATGAGAGCAAACATTAAAAATCTTCAGTTTCCTGCAAACGCGTCAACTTCTCGTACGAGCACTGAATTAATACTATTTTGTTACGCCTTTATTGACTCTCGTAGTGACAAGATTTTAAGGCCATACTCTACCATACCGTCCATACCGTCCGTAGCAAAAGCCACGGTTTTACCTGTTTACCTGATAAAGCCACTGTTTTACCTGTTTACCTGATAAATGCACTGTTTTATCTACGGACATGGTCAATGTCGTATCTATAGGTACAGTAAAGTGGTGAACTCAAACGTATACGGACTTCCCCTGCTGCCGGACTTACCCGAAGTGACCTTACCTATAGGTAAGTAGGTACCTACCTACATGAATATTGAAATATATAAATCGTCCCTCTTAACCAAAGTAGGCACCCGCCCCAGTGCTGAAATCAATTTTAAACCGCCCCAAATAAACGACTTCCTTTGTCCCGTTTCACGTTCCTAATCGAATTTTGGCGCGAAAAAGGCCTTTCATTGTTGTCGATTTTCAAATGAATGCGTTTTCACTTTGACATTCAAAATGTATTTACGGCTTCTTCAATTAAATTATTGTTTTATATAATGTAAGGGTTCCGAGCGAAGGTAGACTGAAGAGTTTATTAACGATGGCAAAACAGACGTGACCATTATGTAGTCCAATTTTAAAAAATGCATAATACTATCTCGAACGTAAATCAACAATTACAAGCTATTAACAATTCAATCAACATGATTCATGAATAATTTTTCCCGAAATTACAGGCGCTATCTCCGATCTACTACAACCTATTAGTGCTGCCGAAGCAATAAAAATCACAGATTATTTTGTATTACAGGAATATTAAAGTTTGTTATAGCGTGTTTATGGGGCCGACCGTTAATTCGAGACCACCATCTTAAATGTAAAATAAGAAACCGCGAGATAAGGATCTAAGAACATAAAAGATATGGGAACTCTTTGTGGAGTCGGTAGCCGACCTATAGTTATGTACGCCCATATAAAACGCGAGCGCGCCTCACTCACACTCGCGCAGTGATGCGGCACACATGAAAGGGCGCCGTACGCACACTCACGCCGGCGAGTTGTGATTGGTGAGGGCGACAGCGACGACCACGCCCACTTTTATCGACGTTGCGCCGGGAGCGTGCGTGCGAAACATCCGTATATGTAAAATTAGCTATAGCTTGGGCCGCGAGCTGTTTTTAAAATGTCATTTCCACGGCGCCCTAACTGACGTCTGTGGGAAATCTCGGCCATTGTACAGTCATTCTTCAAGGGTACTTTTTATTGTTAAAGTCCAATTTAACCGGTGCGAATTTTTCAATTTGCACGCGAGTTACTCTCGTGGTAGGTACCGACCTTCTTTATTTTGTACACTGGGCTGTAGGTGCTGGGCGGTCGTCATGCGGGCTATCAACGGCTTGCACGGTTGATTAGTTTCGCAAAGTTCCGAATAGATCGATCAAAGTACGTACGAAAAACAATTAAGCTACCTATTTTATTCCTGTCGGAAACAATTTACCGATTTTAACGAGAGTTTCTTTCTATGATTTTCCTGTGTTGTTGTAAAATTAATTGTACTTTAACAAACTAAGGTACCTGCACGAATTTACAAATTCATTCATCACTTTCATATCATAGATAGTGGTTTATTATTCCTATTACACTGAATTTATTAATTTGATACGAAAAAAAGCAGAAACGCTTAATAGTCAACATTCACATGTTACATATATACACGTTAATATTTCACGGCACTAACATGTTACAACGTCCATGGTACCTTCATTATTGAAAGCAATAACCTGTCAATTCCAGATGCCACGGCACAGTAATTAATATGTTGGACGCATAAAGGAACGGTAAATATATTATATCGAAATGTAACATTTGTATACATCAATGTTATGTCGGTGAACGGTCATAATTTAGGCACCGGTTTCCGAACTCTCCTCTTGATTACAAACTAATGACTAAAACACTCGAAGGCCGAATACCTGAACAAATTTTTTTTCAGCATCCGTATGCGTATTGTAAATTATTAAGTGACTTCATTTATGTTGATCATCATGAACGATTTATTACAGAGTAGCTTCAGTTTCAGATTTTTAAAATGTCATCGTCAATAAAAAATTCTTAAAGTAATGTTTAGTTTAAAAGATGTAAGGTAGGTCCTCGAAATTTAAAATAATAACATGAAATTAAAATAAGGTATTCTAAAAAACAGATTTCAGTGATGCCTCTATTTTAAAATGGGTTTTACAAGTTAATAATTGGATTGGATCCACATTTAGGTAAGAATATGGATGCGTCTAAGAGAATGTAGAGCTCATTATATCGGAAAATCCAGAGCCAGTAGGAGCGTGACTCTAGCAGGTAGCAATAAGAGAGTCAGCAACAACAATTAAACAGCCCACGGCAGGATGAGTCGATGCTTTAGAGGCTTTTGATTGCGGCGCCTCCGCGCCGGACCGACTTGGGTATGACTAATGAATTTTTTTGTGAAACTCTCCGTATACCGCGACTGTGCACGTTTGGGGTCGAAACACCTATGAATGTTTCAAGAAACCTCTTGAGTTATAGATACCTACATGATTTGTACAAAACTAGTCGCGAGGAAACAATGACTGCAGCTTTATGTAATAATATTAACTCCGTCTGTGTATCAATAACTATTAGGACATACAGTTACAACATTAACATCGTCTTGCCTTTTTGCAAGTCTGCCTCTCACAAAGTA
The DNA here is from genome assembly GCA_018246895.1 of Aspitha aspitha aspitha. Classification (NCBI taxonomy): domain Eukaryota; kingdom Metazoa; phylum Arthropoda; class Insecta; order Lepidoptera; family Hesperiidae; genus Aspitha; species Aspitha aspitha. The sequence goes on along the minus strand of DWGJ01002805.1, from coordinate 2,377 downwards.
TTCAGCTCGATATTAAATTTGAAATCAAAAACAAGCAAAAAACTATGTGGTAGGTACCTACCTAAATTTTGAAACAACATTTTGCTTATTTATTTCATAAACGTATACGATGTTATAAACAATATTGATATGATACTTAAAGTCATCCCATGCTTACATCTACGTACATACTCGTATGTTCCATAGTTATAACTATAACAAATTCTATGTCGTAGCCTGGTAGCTTGTTAGTTAGTGTCTTTATGGCATATTTTAAGTGATTTTAAATGTCCAGCGATAAGCTTCCTTGTTGTAAGTTATTTATAATGAAAGTGTTAATTAAAACAGAAGAGTTGATTTATAGGCGAATAAAATTTATTCAACAAATAAATTAGATATGAATCAGGTATGCACAGGTCAAGAGGAATGACCTAACGGTCAAATAGCTCCCTAACTTTGTTGAATTGAACAAACAAAGCCATAAGTAATAAATAACAGTTAGAACTCCGAAAAGCAATATGTCAGCGTCGGCGGCCGCCATTAGCGACGCCATATTTGATCTAACACAATGCTATGCGCGTACGCAGGTCGGGGCGCAGTTACGATAAATTAGTAGTCGATCCATCAAATGGCTGTGAAAAATTGGTGTTAAATTATTTTTTTATACGCCGCAGCGAATCCTATGACCTCGTAACGAGCTTGATTTGTGTATCCGATAAATAATAGTAGGTACTCGGAATATCAGTTACGATAGCTTCGAAAATTGAATTGCTCAGGCATAGACAAAACGAAAAAGTGGAAGAGGATACAGTTACGGTGACGTCCTTAAAGCATGTCAATAAACAATGATCTAGATTCGCTTTCAACAATCAGTAAGATTTATTTCGATTTAATTGTTGAACGCATGGACGCCATGGAAAAACAAATTTCTACTTCTTTTGAAAAACAAGAAGTTCTAAAAACTTGAATAGAATCTTAGAAACCAATCACTTAGGTGTAATTTCTTAAAACATGCAAATGCATTTTTACACGTAATCTAGTTTAAATCGTATGTTAGTGTGTCATGCTCAAGTCAATCGTACCTATAAAGAATAACATTGAAGGTTCCTATTCTGGACAAGTGTTACCTTATAACTAGATGTAGCCTATCTACCTCATCATTTACCAACTTCACGCATTGTCATTCATTTAACGCTTTAACGGTACTACATTGACAATCCGTGTTACGCTAATTAGCAATATTGGATTCTATTAACTTCTCAAGTAAATGTACTTACTTGGTTAGAAGCCACACGTAAGATTCTTCAATTAGGCTACTCGTACATTGTTAAAGAGGAACGCTTTAATACTGAAAGTAAATCTGAAATACGAAGTGACTAATCAAGCACATTGTAACGAGTAATTCGAATCTCAAATGGGAAAGGCACTAATATCTAAGCCGGAGAACAATGACTTTGAAAAGCAATGTTGAGGCTAAAGCACCAACACACTGACCGCACATTAAAAATGAGAGACGGTAATGCCTTAACTTTATACAGGGTGAGCATTCGAAAACGGTCAGTATGGAGAAATCTGGCATTACTTTAAAGTAAGAGAATCATTCCTAATAACTAAGGAATCAGTTTTAGATTAGATACCTACAAAAAAATAAATGTGATATTTATTGACACTTGTAATAAACGGAATTTTATACAAAAGATACTTTTTGTTTGTAAATTATTCCGAATAGGTATACCTACCTAATAGAAGTATACTATTAAAACATAATTTTATTTTACTTGAATATGCATTAGGTATAAGTTTTGGGTGTAGTTGCAGGGGACTGTGAACCTGTATCATGTGAAATTAAACCAGGTTCTCTTACCGCTCAATCATCCACTAAACTCGTATCAGTTGTCTTTACAAAAGTGACTGCTTTAATATTTTAAATCCTAATTGTAACTTGCACTTACAAATTTTCAATTTCAGTATAAATGTATCATCCTGTAAGTTTCAATTTGTTCAATTACATTCCTCATGAATCAACCTGTATATGCAAGGAATGGATACTCATTACGACTAGGTATCGATCATAGCGACTTCGCCTTGACGCTTTCGGTGTCGTTAAGCTGCAAGAGACTTTACTAGATGCATTTCCTAAGGTTACTTTTTAGGGTTCCGTACCCAAAGGGTAAAACGGGACCCTATTAATAAGACTACGCTGTCTGTCCGTCTGTCTGTCTTCAGGCTGTATCTCATAAACCGTGATAGCTAAAAAGCTGAAATTTTCACAAATGATGTATTTCCATTGCCGATATAACAACAAAAACTAAAAATTAAAAATATATATATTAAGGTGGGTCCCCATACAATAAACGTGTTTTTTGCTCAATATTAAAAACGGTAACAGGTAGACGCT
>DWGJ01002804.1:0-14815 GCA_018246895.1 Aspitha aspitha aspitha | reverse complement strand
TGTGTTATGGTGACCAGACAGCTGATAAACATACATATATACATACGATATAGTACTTATATAGATATTTTTATTACCCCCAGGCACAGAACAAACAAATGCGCTCATCACACAAATGTTTGTCCTGGGTGGGAATCGAACTCACGACCTCCGGTTTTGCAGTCAGGTTCTCTAATCACTCAACCAAGAGGCCAGTCCTCTTGGTAGAGTGACAGTGAATCTCCCACCCTTATGGTTCTGGATATAACAGGGGTAGAAAGATTGGGTTTCTAGGTTCGAGACCTGAAATTTTAGATTTACGCTCTTGGTTGATAAAATAATGCATGTATTGATTTTTGTAAAATTTAATTTTACACCAAAAAAAAGATATATTTTATGTAGTTCGCTCATTGTTACTGCCTAATAAATTCGATGTCAGGACGTGGGAATAGGATGCACTCTGTTGCGGGCGTATAACGTTAGTTGCAATAAACGCAAAAGTGGACGAACTTTAATATGGGTGTGCCAATTTTTCGCGTTTTCCGCCCGCCCACGTGCGTCCGCGCGCTGCTGCATCGTACGATCTGCTATTTATAGATCAAATGTGGCATTGTTTTATTCGCTGTAGTCGATTCGAGTCAGTACTTTTCCATGCAAAATCGTTAACCTCTGAATGATAAGCGGAGAAAGCGGGATCGAGCTTTGTAATGACTACATACAACCGCATAATTTATTCTGGGCGTGATAACTGTCGTGTACCGCTTCTTGCTGCGTACTAGAATCGGATATTTCTCTTGTCTTTTAATAATTCCCTCGTTCCGTTACTAATGTTGCGTAATTTTCAAAATGCCCACTGGTGGCTGTCAATTGAGGATACCTACTGATGTATCGGGAACAGGTATCCAGAAATATTTATTTGACAATAGTAGGTAATGCATCTACATTATGTACGTATACAGGATATTAAATGTTTGAAATTAACTTGATTAAGGAGTGAATACAATATACATATTCAATTTGATCTGTATCTTTATAGATTTATTGTAAAAAATTGTTAGAACCTATTGTAATTTTTTAGGTTATTTGTTCTATTCTAACTTTATGGTATAGAAGGTGCAAAATGATAGGTACTTTGAGACTATTTAATGTTTGCAATTGACAAGTGAAGGACATAGTGTAGTTAGTTCATATGTACAGTATTTAATGTTTATTTTAAATATAGTATTGTTTGGCAATGCATGTGCGGTGGTGCATGCAAGCGCGGCCGCATGTATTATAGTGGTAATGTCGTAGGAGTAGATGACTTTCTTTGCTTGCGGAGAGTGCGTGCGACAGTCGAGTCGGGACCATCCTGTCGCGTACTCTTGTTATCAGCTCTGTCGGAAGCTGATAACGTCTTGTATTTGTTTATATAAATATATTGTGGTTGTCGTGCGTGTGAAGTGTCTGTCATGCTATGGATTTGCGGGTAAGAATTTGGTTTTCTTCATTGAAACTTACCTTAAAATGTAAATCGAGACCGTACAAAACATAAACCGGTATCGTCATAATACATAAATATATTAATGTAATAGTAAATAATGATTTTATTTCTATGAATTTCATTGTTTTAAGTACCTATTCATACGTTTAAATTTATATGTGGTTTTAGTTCACTTTAACGAATTACTATAATATTGGTACCTACTTACTATTTTATAACTTAGTATGCAAGTACTTAGGTACTATCTTATAACTTAATAAGTACTTAAATTATAAAAGACACCATATAAGTTCATTTAACTAATATGGAAAGTTCACATGCGGGAAGATATTAATTAACATTATATAGTAGAAGGTACACGAAACATATATATATATATGTATAATTTGATAGATATTTGTATTAGAACACGAATTTTATATTGTTTGCAATCGCGTCTATAATGCTGGAAATTTTAGCTCAATAATACAAGTTGAATCAATATAGTACAATCACTGCGCTTGTTTGTATACCGTGCATGTCCAATGCAGAGGGCGCCTTGGTTATTTAAATAATAAACATAAACGATTGTATAACCGATGTACTTACTTGCTTTTACTTATGAGACACTCCATTTATAGGTACTTATATCTGTACTCCATTTATTACCTCATTTTCATTTTTATTAACCGATGGTTAATACGTCGGCGATAGTGTGCTTGATCTTATGATAACTGGGAAATATTTGTTTCTGCTAATGTTACTTTGTATGAGTCGGTGAAAATACGAGTACGGGTTAATAGTCAATCTGTCGGAATCCGTCAATTTGTCGGAATGCTTAAGACCGTGTCTGAGGCCCGGAAAAGTTTTGATCACCATTTATGTTATTATTGAATCCAGAATAAATGCATAATGTCCATAAAAAGCACGCTTGTGAAAAGATTCTATTTATGGCAACCGTCCCCACCTTCCATGGCGTGTAGGTTTTAGACTTAGCCCACTCCCTGACGTCCCTTGGACTACATTTGCCAGTCGTTAAATATAATTGTATATAAATATATGATATCAAGTACATATAATATATCATCAATCTTGTAATCATCAGCCCGTATCCCTACACTGTTTGAGAAAGCATGAAATTGATATTTTGTCTCAGTGATTTGTGCATTGCTATATATGTATGTATTTAATAACGTCCTACAACTCGATAAACAACTTGAGATTTATTGAACAATCTATATAGGACATATACTGCTGATTTACTGCCTTTATCAATTGAGACATTTCTTTGCGTTTCTCTCATATTCTGATATATGTAGTATCTATAGACGTTATTTATTAAATGATAGCAAGCGACACAGTTAAAGAAATTATGATTATATTTAAAAAAGCTTGGAAAGTTTTTGATCCCTTCTTTAGAGCTACCATTTTCAGTGTTGAGTGTGCTTGCACTGTGTAGTGGTGCTGCCACCTATCAAAGAAATGCGTTGAATTCATGAAGTATTTCATGTTATTCATTCGTGATGTTACACAAAGCAGTTTTATATTTTGCTTATTGCATGTGTACTTTGATTAGTTAAGTTATATATCATCGTAATAATTATCGTTATCATAGTTCCGAGTTCCAGTAGGCACTAGGTACGCCCGGCACGACCCGACCCGACCCGTTTGCTACACGCTGCGATCAGATTTCAGCTTGTTATTTTCACGTACTAGATAACGACTTGTTTTTCTCGTAGAAAATATACATACGATTACGATTGCAATCTCGTAACATGTTCAAAGTTGGACTGCATCGATTCTAATTACTGGATTCAGACAAATGCTAAATGTTTTACATAGCACTAATTGAATACGAGAACATTGCCACTAAAGGTTATCGCGTGTTGTTTGAATGCATTTTGTCCTTTATTACTAACGAGGCGCCTTTTTTATCTTATATTCATGATAGGAGATAAAGGAAACGAGGATTTCTTTGTATAGTATAGAGGGAAATAAATCTTACAGGATAATGTAGAAAGTCTTATATTATGTTAGTTAATACACTTTAATGCATGTACGCATATGTGTAAGAAAAATTATACAATTGTATTGATCTGGATTGATTGGTGTTATAAAAACGATGGAAAGTTTCGTCGACTTCAAAATTTGGGTAACGTATCTTTGCGTCACATTCACATACACATTATGTCTATGTTCTGAATTAATGTAGCTGATTTCACTTAGAGTTGGTACTAATGTTTTAAAATAAGTCCTTAAATTGAGGGTTAGGAGTAGAATTACTTGCGAATTATTTCGGTTTTTTACGAATGAAATCGCGGGCAATTCTTTTTGTATATAACTTTTACTAGTCACATTAAGGAAGTCTTAGAATAAAATAGCGAAAGGATCATTTTAATTTAATATATTCATCAGCGTTAATGAGATTCTTGTTTTGAAAAACTAGTAGTAATGCACAGCGCCACCTTCTGTGTAACTAGAACCCAATTGCACTTTTAAGACCTTCATCGCGTCCTGTTATGCTGTTACCAGTGTAAGAGATAATATGGGAGTACATAGACAGTTTACTTAAGCAGTCGTTTCTTATCTTTAAATATTCATACGTGAAATAACAATTTAAGGCAGTTGCCTTGAGTTCAAGATACCTATGTACCTATGTACGTTAAAAAGGTCTTTTTGATACTAAGTTTCATAAGTAGAGTCAATCATTTAGAAAATCAATTAGTTTCAATTGAATAATGTTATATTATTTTACACAGGCTTTATGATCAATAGAGATAAATTTCTTAATATGTTGACAGAAACAACTATATACTAGCTTGGTGGGACGCAGAAAATGATTTTCAAGTTACCGTAATTACGTAAGATTTTTTTCATACTTTAGTATTGATTTATTTTCTACCACAATATACTCACTTGAAATATTAATAATTAGAGAATTATGTAATTGGAAACTTAACAAATAGAACATTACTTAAGTATTGTGTACTCCGTGATACTCGATCTTATTATAATTTAGTTTTTGATCAAACGTAGCAGAATCAGTAGTGTTGTCGGATACAAGTAAGTGTGTCGCGTGACGACGCGGTCACGCTGCGTGCCCGTCACGCTGCGTCACGTCACTCACTGCCGGTACTCCCGCCACTCCCGCTTGAAACTACACATGCATACGACACCATTTTCAATTCCATTCGGTACTTTTAGATTTCAAAAGCACTTGCTTATCGTGCCGCGTCATTAAATGAACTTTAATGATACTAAAATATCTAATTCAGATTTTTGTCACTTCAATACATACGTATTGTTTGTAACATTATGTGTGTGTAATTGTGTGTCGAACATTCCCAGTTTTTTGCTAATAGACTAATGATTCCGTTTCGTCAGATTATGTGATTAATCTGTAAATGTAATTGTCATAAGATATTTTTAGAACATGTGACTTTCTGAGAGCAAGAGATAAATATGATATAACGAGAGATAACAGTGAAACCATTCATTTACAATGCCTATTTTATATAAATACAACATGAATGAGTTTCAAAGGTTTTTTTTTAAATCGATAGACAGCAAATGACTTTTTGATAATGATACTTATAGAAAATACTAGATGTGCCCGCGGCTTCGCCCGCCTGGAAATCAATGTGTCACAAAAAACCCCGCGGGAATCGTAGGATAATAATAAAGAACTTCCATACAAACTTTCATCCCCTGTTTTAACCCCCATATACTTCGAATTTCAAAAATGCTAGTTTTCTGCGAAAATACTAAATGCAATGGTTATATCTTCGATAATGACAAGCTTCCATACAAACTGTCTTCCTTTATTTCAGCCCCTTCAACCGCTTTTTTCGTGATAAAAAGTAGCCTATGTCCTTTCTCAAGGTCACATACATATGTATATGTCTGAACCAAATTTCATTAAAATCTGTTCAGTGGTTTAGGCGTGAAACTCAAGCAGCAGAGTTACAATCTCATTTATGATATTAGTAGGGATGTAGGAATATCCAATTTTAACTATCTATCGTAAAAGCTATATTGTATACATAATTAATCCGAGTTTTAAAACTTTCTACTCTTATGTACAGCAAAGCTAGTTTAGATTAATATTTTCAATTTTCTAACATTGGAATAATTCCTATGTGGGGGTACCATTCTATTTTCACCAGTGTCACTGAAGGTCACTCACGATGCGCGCTCCGCCCGCCCTCTGTGTGACAAACAAGACTGTTTGAGGTCGACGACCCGTCGCCAAATTATACGTAGGTAGATATTATCTCCTGTTTGCATTGCACTGTTACTGCAAATAAAAAGGCGTTATTATAGATGTTCAAGTTACTCGTCGACGAAATAATAATTTCCTAGAAAAGCAATTTCAATTATTTCAAATTTAATTTTAGTTGGTACGCAAAAGGAAAAAAATATCTTGATAGATTTACTATCATTTAAACACGTACTTAATCTGACTGTCCACTAACATTTAAAAACATTTGAGGAAACTTTATCAATAAATAAACTTAACGGTATCGCCTTTTTTCTATATAATCATGAGTAGATATTCTGATTTTCAAGTTCAGTATGTGTTGGTATGCGACGGGTCTGGTGAAAAGTTTTAACCTGCCTTAAAGTAACCCCTAGTTCTAAGTTTTTACATAAGTTTAAAAAAAATAAACCTAACCGTTAATATGACCTTTACGTCTTTCAGATACTGCTATTTAGGTATCCGATATATGTCTATTTACTTTTATTTATCTGTTTTAAAATTACTTGGAATACTGCCAAGTCGTAATATTTATCAGAAGTTTCAATAAAAATAACTTTATAACTAGATCGTACAAATATAATCAAGTTTGCTTTTATAACATAAATATGTTTTAGATATATTCATCAGAGAATTCTGACTTATTTGCAGGTGAAATGGCCGTATACCTATAATTTTAATTAGTACCTATAGCCTAAAGAAAAACAAGGATAAAGTAGTTTCTTAGTAAATTTGGTTAACGAATATAAAATATGATTATCATGTTCTAAGGTAGTCAGCCGCGGTATGCAAAGATCTGGCAACTAAACAGTTATACACTCTCATTTTCACAAAATCCATTTATGACCAGTATTTATTTTTATATATGCCTTATTTTATTGTGAAGTTATTTGTTCAATAAGTAACTATGAATGTGTGCCTACTTAGCAGAAATTACAACCGTTTTTATTTTTAATTTATCCCACATAAAACACACACAATACAGGACGATTGAGGACCGTGAATGAGTACAAGGGGACAAGTTATTTCCCATTTTGCATGCAACTTTGTTTTGCATGCTACCTAATATCTATTCTATTCTAAATTGTGTATACCTACTAGGTACATAGAGTGCTAGAGTATTGTAATGATGTTATTTTCGATTTTTCATTAAATAAATTACTAATTAATTCCAGAATATTTAAATGCAATGTATACAAGGACATGAATACGCTTAATTAAAGAGTCCCATAAGTCGTCAGAACAAGTCTGTATAATAGTTGCGATGTATTTAATGCTGTTGTAGGTATGTGGTATACTAGAACGCAACGATTTAAGATTAAATTCTTCGCTATCAAGCTGGCATACCGTTTTTCAGGCGTCGTGAGAAGGTTCAAAAGCATATAAATCGTGGATGACATCGTTTATCGGAGCAGGCTGCGGGCGCATACATTACAGGGTCGTGGTCTATAAGTTACTCGCGGCTAGTTCCTGCCCCCCAGCCGACATACGCCACATTAAGTCTAGCCGCACCGGACACGATTCACTTTGACTTTGTATGCCGATGTGAATTATTGGACGGAATAGTCAGGATAAGGTTGACTTTCAACTTTAAACATTCTACCTTTTTTAAGATTCCATCGAGACTTAACTAGTGATTAATTATGAAAAATTTATTTCATTTGTTATAGGTATTCACTACGACATTTTGAGCTAAAACATAAATATACCTACTATTTGCCAATGCCAATGCATATGTTTGTAATTACAAGTACATAAAATAAAATATATATATTTTATAAACTACAATGGTCGCTTCTACATATATATCGTTCCAGTATTGGACACGAATCTGAGAATGAGAGAGGCTTAGGACACTGTCTGGCCTGCTCCACTTGCAGGGCAGACGTCATACACATAAGGGAACAGTATGCAGACTTCTAAGTGTACATTTCTTAACAACTGTTTCCATCACTTTTATTAGAAGTGATATTTATGTAATCTTCACACACTTCTGGAAAATCAGGCATTAGGACTCCAATCCCAGACCTGTTAGGCAAACTTTTAAAGCTTTAAACTAACTGTGCCTGATTAAGTAGTTAGTTGTATATCGAGAAAAAGTGAAAATATAATCTTATTCGTATTGCTGTTAATAATAACAATTTAGGTTACAAAATATAGATTAAATGACGAAACAAATCAGTCGTAATCATCAACAAATCAGTCATAATAAACTAATCGTGCGGTTTGTGTAGTTATTATCTACATATTGGTAGATACATGGATTCGTTATTAGCCGACAAAAAGGTGGATACACATGGGTAGTATGTAGGTTAGTTTTATTGGAAGTAGCGCGCGTCAGTTCGTGTTGTTTTATAAATGAATGTGTTTATTTCTCCGACCAATTATTGTAAACAGTTTGAAGCGTTTATAGCGTTAATGGTATTTATTGCGTCTTTCAGCGTCTTTATGTGTAAATGTTGGTGCGGCTGATTTGTTATTTTGTTATTTGGGGATTTTAGTAGCTCGTCTATAAGAAAACTTTAAGTTGTATATACATTTATATTTAAAAACATTGAACACAAAATACTTTAAGTAGTATCACTCTATTAAAAAATATTGATATTGAAAGACATCCTTCAGCTAGTAGGTACCTACCTATAACTATATTTGAAAATTAGTATGAAAAATACCTTTCATTCCTTTTAGGTTTGCGAAGACATACATAAGTAGGTATTAATGTAAATTCGAAAATAAAGTATTTGCATTGCATGAAGTAGTGGTTAAAACTATGCTTACCGCAAAAGACAAATAAAAATTGCAATACATTTTTAATAAAATATCACCAAAAAAAATAAATTTAACATTACAATGTTAGCTATAGTGATAATTCGGCAGGTATAAAACAGTTTTTTAATCCGATATATGAGCACGCCGGGTTTGTAAAGACTAGAATATTTGGCACTCGATGGTGACTGCCTACCCCGTAAGGGACCTGGCGTGATTGGTATATATATTAGTGTAGATTCTAGTTGTGCATTTGTATTGTACACAGGTATCATTACGCACCTTACCGGTTCCCGTTGCGACACTGTTTACAGGCGGACCGACACACCTACATCTTTGTTTACACATCTACCTATAGCCTTTCTATTACCACACTGTATCATTTTATAAATTGTCGTATAAAAGTTATGTTAAATGAATGTAAGCCTTTGTTTTTTATCTACTAGAAATATCTTGCCGTAGGACGTGTTTATTATTTTCACTAAGCTGGACAATTATTTTACTATTGTGTTATAGGACAGCGTTTGACGCCATGCTCGATATGCACTAGATAGAAAGAAATAGATGTTTTATCCATTTGTAATCCGATAGTATTTCATTGGTATCGGTTCCATTAATATCTGTAAACAGGCCTTTGAAAGAGATAAATAAATGATAGACATCCTAAGATAGTGTTGTTTTCTAACGAACGACAGTCTGGTGGCTAGGTTCCCTGTACGCACGAAGTTGCGTGTGCGCACGCGACCGTTCCCCGTAGTAGGTATATACATACTATTTACTTCTACGATTGGTTCTTACCTAACATTGTTATTTTAGCAACAATTTCCGTTATAATTCCGAGAAATTCGCTTTGCTGCTGGTTTTAAATGTCATAGCAACTGTCATAAGTGTCATATTATATTGGCTCACACTCCAATTTTGGTATTACATTCTCTGTAAATGAAATTTCGGCACCTGCGTAATGGAAATCTGTGTAAATATTTAACATTATACATGAATGCGTTCTTCAGAAAGCTCTATTCCTATAGCTTAATGAAAAATCATCGTTAAACCAAGGAAAGATTATATTGGAGTATTCTTGTACTCTATATACACATGGTTCGTATGCCAGGGAGTTATCTGAGCATGTCTGGCAAAGTTTATTTCTGTTTCGGGCACATTACTCTTGTACATTTGGTTCCGAGTTACCGCAAGCGTAGGCAGCCTTTTGTCGGGCTAACGACAATAATATTCGTTGAACTCAATAAGGAATAGCTGTATTGGCTTTCCGACAAGATTGCATGCCCCGCGGTATGGCCTATTTAGCTTTATACCTGACGTCTTTTCATGTTTAAGACTGCGGTGGATTCCAAAGACTTGTAATCGTAGCAACTAGTTTGTTGGACACGTTGTGTACTTTCAGAAACGACTTTAGCGAATAGAATATTGAACTAAATTTTGTCTTACCCTTTACAGATACATCAGGTGCCTATTATATCGTGCAAGAACTGTAGCGTAGGCAGTACAGAACAATTTTATAAATTGACCGATGAGTACTTACTATTGCGTGTTAGTGACTTGTGTATCGAATTAGGGCACGGACATATATATTTTGACTCTTGTTTCTTATGAGTTTTAAAGGTTAAAAGACTTTGCGAGGTTTAAATATCTAATTTTATTAAATAATACTCAGTTAAATATAATTTTGCTGTATGATGTTAGTGTTGATTATAATAAGATAATAACTTTCATTCAAGATCCATTGAACTAAATTTTCTAACGTACGCTTCAAGGTCGAGATTAGACAGGGTCTCGGAATCCTATGAATATTTTTATTTGATCGATATCCGCCTCAACTTGCCGCGCTGGGATGAGCTCTGTATAAATCCCGGATGAAAGTTATCTAAAACGAGATTAATTGCTATTGAAATAAGTTACAAATTGCGTTGCATTAGGAAATGTTTATCTCATTTAGTGTTATAATAATTTAAAAAGCGTTACAAAAATTCGAAAGGACATATAAGTTTTCTCTCCATATTTAAGAGTAGGTACAAGTACTGTCTGTTACTTAAACGTAGTTTAACTTATCTGTTAAAGTAAACATTGAATTTCTTTTTTCTCGTAAGAAACTGCACTGCAGTTATGTTATACACTTGCAATCAAAAATGATAGCGTAAGAGGGCCGGGACACAATTATCAATTATCACATAGAGTCGTGTACAATACGTATGATTTGACTTTTGGCCACGAATTATTGACGGCAATGTCAGCATCGCGGACACCATCGTATCACTCGCGCGGCGTGTGCGCATCACGCACTGCTCTCGTGTCGTTTATTTATACCCTAATGTAGGTTATTGTCAATATGTGTACGTGTTTGTTATCGGTGGAATCGCCGGATTATCTATCAACATAATTAAGGAAAATAAACCCAAACATTATGGACATGAACGTGCTGATGAAATGTCCCCAATGGGTGTTGTGAGGTGGGAAGGAAGATCGCGTTGTTTGCCTGTGCCTACTCCGCGTAGCCAGCGCCAGCGCTCGATCGCGTTCATTCGCTTCGCGCGCAGGCGACGGGTGGCCGTGTACCGTACGCGTCAAGCGCTTTTAGCGGTTTCAGTCTACCCGCACAGACTCGCCATAAATAAGCGGTTTATATCATCAATGGAATTTATCTAAATAAATTATTTCAAGTAAACTAAAGCGCGAACCGTGAACAGCACGCCGGTCCCGAGTGACACTTATCATCAATGCTTCATTAATTATAAATTATTATGTATCAATAAATAAATAAACGTCGACACAATAAGTGGAACAAATTAACTATAGTGGTTGTGATAGATGGATCATCTATGTGAGACAAGCAGTGACAGCTTTATGAGTTCTTCAGATTTCAAAATGTCGGTGGAACATGAAATTCCTGTGTTAATAAAAAAGGTAATCTCTTAAATTTTACTTTACTCTCTGAAAGTCTAGTTAATCAATCACTGATATCTTATTTATATTTTATTTATATATTAAACAAAATGGCTTGGTGAGTAGTCATTAAGATATTTATTTATCAACGATCATTTTATTTGTGACGCCAGGTAACGATGAAAGTAATGTTCTGTAATACATAAAAGTGTTCCGAAATAATTTAAATTAATTTAAATTATATCGGTATCTAGTTTATTTAACGCCATAGTTAAATATAGCTTAACATTGAGAAACAATATTACTTGCTATGCATGTAACAAAATTTCGATAAAGTGAAAATAATTAACAGCCTGAAATTAGCTTGAAATTCATCTGAATCTTTCATCTTACTTAATTTATATGCGTCATTTAATGACGTTATTTTACGACAGGTGGACTAACAAAATGGCACTTGAACTAACTTAAGGTAAATCCCTAATTTTCATTTTAACATCCTTATTTATGTGCCAGTACGTGCACATATAAATGTAAGTTGTAATTTTCAGCGTGACGAATTTAGGGAAACACTCATTACTAATGCTTGTCACTAGCTACAAGGACTTTCCTATTTTTAAAATCTCTTACATTATTGCAGCTTTTTGTGCAAACACTGATTTTAAAACTATACATCGTAATGATAATTAATAGTAAAACAATATTTCTAAATTGAACAGCAAAGTAAATGTTGTAATAAAAAGTAACACGACCATTTATCAAGCTTCAAAATGTGTATGTGAAGTAGAATGGTTTTATACGAGACAAACGTGTCCCACTCCCGCACCGCAGGAAGCCAAAAGTTTACAAAAACCTGTGAATGCTATTGCGAAATGTTACAAAAAATTATAATCTATGTTCCCGCAGGGCAAGCATGTACTTACCTTCTTGAATGGAATTGGTTATTTATGGTTCGACTCTAGTTTGTTAAAAATATAACCAGCAACAATTTGGTGCTGGTAATCATAGTTCTGTAAGTACGGAGTCTGTGGAATAAATTATTTACACAAACGAGTCCTCGGGTTGTTGGCAAACCGGGTGCCAGTTTCCAGGGCTATTTATCCTAGCTGCAAATGATTGGTTAGTAGGTTGTATAGGTTACATATAGTTATTACGCCATTCATTCGGTTCGGTGCTAGTCGAACAAGTTATTGCGCCCAGCCATGCAATCATATTAATGAATGGCTTCTAGGGATGGAGCTGAACAGCATAAGGTTGTATAAATTAAAATGTTTATGGTTCATTCAGAGTCCAATATTTTAAACGATATTACACAGTTTTCGTTGGTACATACAGATATAGTAATTTTTATGTACACAAAATGTACAGATGCTGATGTAGATATCAAAAGTGCACAGAACCAGTTAAAGGAATCATTAATTCTATTATTAATGTAATTTGTTACGGATGCAATCCACTACGTACTAGTATGTTATACCGGAACAAGGGGATTTAAACTTCGTAATAATCGTACTTATGATATGAGAAGGACGGCCAGAACGCCAGAAGGATAGACAATCCTGTTTTTATGGTATGTCACTCGATCCCCTTTAGTACGGTGTTACGACATTCAAATAATTCATGAATTACGGATGATGCGTGCGTCGTGTAATCAGTTTTACTTAGATTTTTGCGAATTTTTTTTAATCATTTCATCGAAGTATGTTTGAATTCTTGTGATCTAAATACAATTAACACATTAAAAAACGATATAAACCCCGTACCCGTACTTACTGTCTCACTGATACTGAAAAGAATAAAAAATAGAAATGATTAGTTTTTTTTTCGATGATAAAAATTACAAATAAAAAGGATGATGCCGGACATGGATCATGAGTCTCATAATTTTTCACGGTAGAAAATAAGATTAATTAATTAATGCGTAATGTATTTACGTTTATTAGGTATAGACAATCATGCTAACACAATGTAAAGAAGGAATATTTTTAGCTGTCATTGACCTCACATTCAGATCTCGAAATAACTGGTGCTGATGAAAGTCAATGGCTATCAGAGCTAGGTATAATATGGATGCGAATGTATCACAGGCGTGTTGACTACACTATGTAAATTCTTTTATAATAAACCACACTAATTAAATTATTATTGCAGTTATAAAATTGTACATCATTTTAATACATTGCTATGAATATAAATATATACCTACTTATTTTTTATACTTAACATTGTGGGACTTTACATAAATGTTTTCTTGAACCCGCAACATACGGGTACTAAATTGGATTGACTATTAAATTATAGAAGTATTTAATTTAAAATAATGTTGAAGTTAGCGTCTTCATATAGATATGTATGTACGAGTAAATGCAACTGACTTGTTACATTCGTTTGGTGGAGCCTGTGGAT
This sequence comes from Aspitha aspitha aspitha, assembly GCA_018246895.1. Lineage (NCBI taxonomy): Eukaryota > Metazoa > Arthropoda > Insecta > Lepidoptera > Hesperiidae > Aspitha > Aspitha aspitha. The sequence continues at coordinate 1,049 of DWGJ01002804.1, read as the reverse complement.
TATTTATTATGATTTGCAATATATGTGTCATATGTTGTACGTAGTACTTATGTGTTGATAAAAATGTTGGTAGTTGTTATCAGTGCAAGACGAGGGCAGACGGTAAGGCCAGATAAGGCACAGTAGGTGTAGGTACTGAACCTTAGCGCCGCGTGATCTGCATCGATGCAACTACCTCTGTCCATTTAGACATAAACATGTTTATTTTACTTTACGTAGTAGAACATTTGTGAGGTCTTTTATTTCTACTGGAAGGGTAGCATTTTGTTATGGCCATAAGACATCGCACCTACGAGGCTGAGGGATGGTTGGGAACTGGGCTACACTGGTGTTTCTTGGAGATCTCAGTGCCTCTCTTAACTTGCGCTAGCTGGCCAGTGGAGGACTGAGGACTTGGAGGAAAAATGCAGTATTGCTTGCATCTCTGGGTCGGAGCACAGCAGTACCAGCTTTCTCCACTTGACTCTCTAGAAAAGCGCGCAGTGCCATTGGTAGCACTGTTTGTTGTTCCGTCATCGGACCACTTACTGGGTAATGAGCTGCCATCCACATCAACTGGACTCGTAGCGGTCCTCTACGGTTCAGTTGGTGCGGTCGTTTTTACCGCGAACGTGTGAAATGTGGAATTTGTGAGGTGAATACTCCTTCTGAGGTATTCCCGGGGCGCTGTGACATGAAGCTCTTTAAGAAAAGCGCAAAAAGAACTCTATTCCAAAGTCGGCAGCGCACTAGCGACTCCTCGAAATCTGCAAGAGTCCTTAGGCGACTGTGACGACTTACCATTAGGTGGCCCGTCGCCCAGTTTTCTATCCTGAATTATTATAAGACTAGCACAAATCCTTTCATCACATCCGTCTGCTTAGATTGTTGAAAAAGACACCGTATCGTAGTTTGTTCAGGGTTTTTTGCTATAAGGAAAAAATGAGATTCAAGAAAAATTTGGTAAACAAAAAAACGCGATAAATCACTATCGGCGTAATAAAGAACATACGTTTATCGCATAGGTACAGTTTTAACACTGTTAGCAACGCGTCATAGCATGTTATCAT
>DWGJ01002803.1:0-14816 GCA_018246895.1 Aspitha aspitha aspitha | reverse complement strand
GTACGAAGTTGTGTCTCTCTGTGAGTTTACTCCACCTTGATCCCTTACTGATTGGTCGGTTGTTAGTTGAATGCATCGGTCGTTCTATCACAGAATCATTGTACATTATGAGCGTGTAATGCAGGTAATAAGCAGTGCTAGGTTTGAAATTCAGCCTCCCTCCCACTCGGAAGGTCTGGGTTCGATGCCGGCACGCACCTCTGATTGTTACGTGCGTATTATAACTAAAATTGAAATACCACTTGACTACAAATTTAAATACCACGGTGACGGAAAACATCGCGAGAAAACCAGGACCTTAGAGATGTTACAAGGTATATATTTTGTGAGGTGTGTCAAGTCTACCAATCCGCACTTGGCCGGCGTGGTGGACTACGGCCTAAATCCCTTTCACTTTGAGAGGAGACCCGGTCCAGCGGTGGACCAATAAAAAGGGTCGAACAATCCAGGTAGGTAGGTATTCGCAACTGTTTCGCGCACTGTTCTGTTAACCGTCTATCGATCGAAGTATGTACGCCAATCGGCACGCTGCGAATGCACGCTTCTCCGTAATCACAACGGCTCTCGCCGCTCGCATCGGAAATGCGAACGTCACCCGCTCCCGATAACCGTACGCATCGACACCGTGTAAGCTGCAACGATTACCACCTATAATTGCAAGCTTTTAACTGACTTCACTTGTTGGTCGGTGCCTACGGTTTATGTTACGACTACTTCCACTTAACCCGTTTGAGCCAAGTTTAGAATACTCATTGTATGTAGTATAAGTACAAGTAGGTCCAGGGTATGATGATGATTGAACATCAAATGAAGTTTTGAAATTGGAATTTATTACAATAGGATTAGATGATATTCCACGCTGATTCGATTTGAAAGAAATTTGAGATTTTTAAAGTACCGATTCGAGAGAAAAGGAATTTTTAACGCATATAATATTAAATAAATTAGCTATATTTGCAATGTTTATATAACTGTATAGGTACTGATACACGAACATTTAAGTGCCCATAGGTATCAGACGTACTTATCTATGATATTGTTCCACATAAACCATACGTTACGCATTTTACTAATAGGATTATTACAGTCGAGTGTTCACTGCGGTAAGAATCTTACGCTCGATATCGTGAAATAAGCCTTCATATCGTAGTAGAAATAACAATGTCAATAATTTCATGAAATAATAATAATTTTTAATATACCATCACATCAGTCCACGTGTATACCAGACACGATTATGTTGTCCTCAAGAGTTGCAACGCATCTGTGACCGATTTCTGATAGGATCAGCCCTGTTAGGAGTCTGTTGCAGATGTCCATGGGCGGCAGCGGCCACTTGTAACCGCTGCGTGCTCGTCTGCTATTCTCTACAAATAAAAAAAATCACGTCATCAACGAGGTAGGTACAGATAAACGGGTACCAGTTATTCTAACCTCACAAACATGACACGCTTTTACGTCTCTCGTTCATCATAAAATGAAATCACTTCAATTTCTGAATTGCAAAAAACAAAACGTTACGTAACTGCGATAGAGATGAATTAAAACAAAAAAAAACAGAATTTGATTACTTAGTGTGATTTACGCTCGGTGCAGCGCGATATTATGTGATGTACGTTTTAAAGAGAATCGCACTCCGTCGTCCCCGCTACGGCGTCGGGCGTATGAAATTACTAAATGTGTTACAAAATAAACGGCGCGGCGGCACGACGTCTGGTGTCAAATGAGTGCCCGGCGACTGTTGTACGCAGACAGATGTACCTACATCGTTCTGTCGTGATGCTTTTGATGCTACACCCTCACTTACTAACCGTTTGTTATCGGCGAACTTACCTAATATACCCTCGGTTCTTTGACCTTTAACTGTGTACATAATAACGACTTTTCAAGTTATATTTATTACTCCGACAGTGAACTATTATTATACTATCAAAACAAGGTTCTAACACGGTATGCAGCTGGCACTGAATGCTAAATGTCTCTATCCTTACAAACCTGACCAGTTTCTTCTATATTTCTCATTCTCTTCAAACAAACACGCTAGTTTCGGAGACTCATGACGCCTCCATCAGCCATAAAAGTCTTGATCTCTCTAATCTGTTTGTACAATAATAATAAAATTGCTAAAAAACTATCAAAATACTGCTCAAAAAATTATTATAAAACGCGCAAGCATACACGCTTACCTCGTCGCTAAATGCATAATGCACAGTTGCCTTGAAGTAATGCATTATTGAATTCTATTGAAGGTAATCCGTGGAACGCTGCGCAACTGAGATTCGGTTTAGTATTACTTTGCGTCGCAGATTTTCTATACCGCTTTCCAACGGCGCACCGCTCATCTAGTATCGTGAGCTGGCACCTTGGGAAAATTACCGAACAGAATTACATAGATATAAATGAATTGATGGATTTTTTTTGGTCCCGTCTCTTTCTCTCTCTATCCCTCTCTCTCTTTCTCTCTCTCTTATTAACAAACCATCTACAATTACAGTTTGTTATGTATTTATCAATTTGTGTGCTGTACTGTCTCTCGCTATTTGTACGAGTAGTTATTAAGTTTTCATTAAGCGTGAACAATAGTTATGATGTAGTTATAGCCGTCTTTAACTGTGTAATTGTCAATATTCTTGTTAAAAATATTATGGTAAATGTCGTTCATGATAACGAAATATTTGATAAAAGAAATAAAATTACGTAGTTGAAAGTAAGGGCTTTCATGAATGTATGGATGGTCGATGATTATATGTATATTTATTAAGAGATAGAAATACCATGCCAGTGTTGGATAAAATAATTGTTAAAAAGCTTTATAGGATACAGGATACAATTAGTAAATTTCCATAACATTTTCCAGTCAGAAAGAAAGTTTCTATTATCTTAAAAATATAAAGAAAAGATTAAATATATATGAATGAAACACAGTTAGACCAAAACTGATGAGAGTCCCTAAAGTCCGTCATCCTGAGGGATCTCACAATGAAATTATGTAAATTTAGTTGAGAGTTAGTATAATGGTGAGATAATAGAAAATAAATTAGTTTTTGTGTGTCATTTTAGTCTACAGATTTAATTGCAGCTATAATGACATTTATATTACAACTACATTAATTGTAATGCATACTTTTGGTTTCTTAATTTAAAGATTACTATCTATTATTAAGATCGAATGAGCATCTTAAGTATATTGCTAAAGAAAAGATGGTTACACAAGCTTTCGTGACATCAAGGGTTGCGCGGATTCCATGTACGTAGCAATTTGGAGGCTCGTATAAAAATGTGCGACAAAACCTAATGGAGATTGAATGTACGCGATTCCTTTATTACGTAAAGAAGTTATTTTCTTTTTGTCACAAAGATCTATTACAACAAAACATCAACCTGGCCTTCCTCAAAATTGGATCAGTCTCGAGTGATTACTGTAAAGATAACGTTAAATGCTTTACGTGCGTAACGAGACGAAAAAAAAGGAAAATTTAATTTCAACGAGAATAGGAAAAACAGCGACACACAAAATATTACTAAAACAATTTTGCAAAACCCGCTGATTCAATTTGTAAGATTGATTCCCAAAGCGAATCGGTACGTTTGCGGAATACGATAAAAATATTTTTTTTATCAGTTTAGCATAGACAAAAGGATATAATCCGTAACGACCGTCCGCATTCCGGAAATTCTATCAAATCAAATTTATATATGTCAGTTGAACTGAGCCTACAAACATCCGCATTGATTGAATAAACGTTGCACTGTTTTTATATATTGATACGACTGATTGATTAAAACGACATAATTGAGATACAAAATCTCATAAAAGTTTTCAACTAAATTATTTATTTTTCATTTCATATTTGAATTTATGTATTTGTATCATTATTTTTTATCATAATTGGTAGAATCTGAAGAAACACCTATATTCCATTACGTTCATATTGAATGTTAATAAAAACTGTATCTAGCGAAATACATAACAATCTTATTTATTACAAGAGTGTTATTATTGAGGGCCGACGTCGTACTACACATGTCTGTTCGGTAATGGGACAGGCTTACTGTCGATTTTCCTTTTTTTAGTACACTTCACTTCAGCGTATTCATTACTTTGTTGATATGTTTATTATAAAACATTCATAAATCTTCTTAAGCAGCTTTCCTTCCCTTCCGGCTCTGCGTCGTGCAACGCAATATACGAGTATATTTTCTTACTCACGGCAATAGTTTTACGAGCGGACGTCGGCCCTCGCGAATAGCCCGTTAACGACGATTTTTTTTTAAATTTAAATAGAGTAGCAAACGAGCAGGCAGCAGTCACTAGTAGTTGCTGCCGCCCATGGAACTCTGTAACCGACTCCTAACAGGGCTGTAGGGACTGTTAGTGTGAATTCAGTTAGCATAAGGTGTTAATAAGAATTAGTTGATGAGTATTCTTTAGTAAAAGGAATGTAGGAATGGGACTGTCAGCGGTATTAGTCCAGTTAGTATATTTCAGTAGGTGCAGTTAGTATGTGTTAGTAGTTACCCTGTCATAAGTCTGTCACAGATGCGTTGCTACTGAGTTTGCGAGGGTCGCTAGTAATATCTTTATAAATGGAATTAATTGACTTAATTTGACCATAGATGTGATTATATAATTTCGATTTAGATAATATTTAGGTAATAATGATTAATTATATGACTTAATTTTTACTTTGACTATTTTTTAATGAATTTGATAAAATAATTAATTAATTGATAATTTTTTGTATTGAATTATTAATTATATTGTAATTACACTAGTTAGTTGTAAGTTTTTGAAATAAATAAATAATACGAGGACTAAGGTGGTAAGGTGGCCTCTGGTGTACAAGTGGACCGGCAACCGTACCGACTCACTGTATCGCCGGCTTTCGGTGCGCAGAATCCGTGCGACGACATCCGCCACCGGCGCATCTGGTCGAAGGGCAAGTGGTGCGGCACGCTGCCCGGCCTGCTGGTGATCGGGCCGCAGAAGACCGGCAGCACCGCGCTCTACACCTTCCTCGCGATGCACCCCGCGCTCGCGCCCAACCTGCCCAGCGCCACCACCTACGAGGAGTTGCAGTTCTTCAACAACAATAACTATCTCAAGGGGCTAGATTGGTGAGTCCGCTCCACTCTCATGTAACGGTTCATCCAAATACATATATATTGACCGGCCTCGTGGTCGAGCAGTTAGAGACCGTAACTACAAAACCAGAAGTCGTGGGTTCGATTCCCACCCAGGACAAACAGTTAAAAATTAATTCTGCTTTCGTAATACTTGCATGTCCCCTATTACTATTTTATATTTATTTATTTATTTTATTTTATTTTTTGGGGACAATTCCACACACGGCTGTCTGATCCCAAATTAGACAATTTTATGCCTGTGTTATGGTGACCGGACAGCTGATAAACATACATTATATACTTACAATATAGTACTTATATAGATATTTTTATTACGCCCAGACACATAACAAACAAATGTGCTCATCACACAAATGTTTGTCCTGGGTGGGAATCGAACCCACGACCTCCGGATTTGCAGTCGGGGTCTCTAACCACTCGACCACGAGGCCTGTCAAATTGTATAAAAATAAATATTATATTCTCACTTGTGAAAGAGTGTGCGAATAGGGCAGCAGTGTCGTGACCGTTGCAGCCCGTGGACATCTGTAACCGACCTCGAACACAAATCGCGGAATAGGACGCTTGTTGATTATTTATTAGTTAACGCAAAACATTGTTATCTAACATGCATGTGCACGCAGTGTAGTGTTTTTCTTTAACTATAAAATGTATATTATGAATAATACTACACTACACGGATATTCAAAAACGCTGCCATAGATATATGATTCTCGTTGACTCATTTATAAAACGTCAATCAACCAAAAAAGAATTGATACTTGAAAAGTGTAAGCATAATTCTGATCACGTAAAGCAACTCTCATTAAAATTAATCGTTTAAAGGATCTTCCGACGCGTACGCTCGTAGCTAAGACGGCAGCATCTCAGTCATATTGTATACCTACGAGTACGAATATACTCGCTAAACACAGATGTGAATACTAAAGGAAGACACATTATTAATGCACACGTACAATGACGGCGTACGTGATTACGGCGAGATCACGTCACTCCCTCGGATGTTATTCGGTATCTCATAAGAGTTATTAATTCATCGCATTAATAATATTAAAAATATGCATATACGAGTAAATTCTGCATATTCTACATACAATTACATTAGTAGTATTCCATCTGCGGCTTAACGGATCATAATGGAACACGTAATTTATTTATCTTTTATTAAATTTAACATTAGTGCTTATGTACTCATACTTAATATGGTTGTCACGCAGAAATTTCACTTCATTGCTTAGGAGTGATTTGATATTTTTATACTAATATTAATGAAAATAATACAGGTTTTTTTATTTTATTATTGATCGTGATAAATTTTACTTATTGTTGAGGTTCAAGAGTACAAGAATACTAGAGAATCCCATTTTACATTTAGAGTAATCACACACATATGTTGCTAATAGGTTGGTAGGATGACATCCATTTTCCAATAGAAATCAACGTAGATACGTCTAGTTGGAAATGAACACTTAAAGTCACCGGGCCTACGCACGCTCGCAACCTCATCGACACGAGAGATGCTCGTAAATACGACACCGAACCGACATCGCCGTTAAGACGCGTTATTAACACGAAACGTACAACGCGCGTGCACGTGTTAACTGTAAGCTACGTAGTCGCTAATAAATAACACCGGTGTCGTATGAAATGTATCTGAAAAGATTGCGCTTCCTACATTTGTATCTACGTACCTGGGTGTATGGGTATCGAAGACGTTTGTAGGTGAGCACGTATCACGTTTGTAGGTGAGCACGTATCACGCCTCTTCCAAGCACTTCGCCAACAATTTCATTAATTACGTAACGTTTTTATTGAACTTTCTGTTGAAACTTCTGTTTCTTATTCTATTGAACCAATTAGGCCATTGAACTTTTCGTCATCTTAAGTTCGAACATAGAGCTTGTATATAAAAATACATAAATTCGAATAAGAATAGGTCACCACTTTTTAGCATATCTTATTCAAAGTTTCCCTTTAAAACACTCGGTTTTTCCGCACTGAGTCCACTTAATACGACTTGCTCAGTTATGTCACTCATAAGTCGGCTTACTTACGCGTTATTTCACAGCAGACTGCAACCATTACTAGCCACTTAGAACACGTCTATGTATTCGCCAAGTTAATGTTAGTAGGTACAAAGTAGGCTTCACGCACCAGCGCTTGCAGTCCTGACGCGGTTACAGATTGCAAACGATGCTAAAGTATAAAGTTACGCCAGCCGGATTCGGTACTTGGATCGACGACCGCTATTGACGAATTTCCAAGGGCGTTTTCCCGATTACTATCGTCAAGTAACAATGATTGATTCTCGTCGGATACCGTAATAGTGATTTAGAGATGACCAATAAACAAGTTAACAAGAAATTCATATTTTTGCTCATTCGCACTGGATGAACGTAATAGAGGCCAGACCTCATATTGTGCCCAGCAGTGAGACATAAAAAGTGTGACAGCCACGCAACATCAAAAACACTATATCTATACTTTAATAGGAAAGCTTTGTATGTTTCTAATGTTTTCACACAAAAACTACCGGACCGATTTCAAAAAATTCTTTCACCATTAGAAAGCTGCCGCTTCACTGAGTAACATAGGCTATATTACATTAAAAAAAAATAAGGATCCCTAATAAAAAAACAATAATATAACCCACAGTGGGAAAAAATGTATATGGCAAGACAACGTTTGCGGATTCGGCTAATATGTACATATGTATGTATGTATGTATACAACATCGCCTGTGTCACACTCGATTGTTCGGCACTGATTACCTTAACAGTCTCATACATTTTATTGACACTATGAATATATATGAGATACAATATAAATTTACGAGCGCAAGCGCGGAATGAGTAAATGTATAAGAGATTAACGTGAGATATCGTCGTCAGAACATAATAATTCCACGTAAGGTCGTATAGAATTTTTTTTCAAACCTTTTCATGGTTCTATTTTTGGATAGTCCCATATCCATAACATACAGACCAAGTCTTTTAACAATATTTAATAGCGAATCCTTAACTATTTCTCAATAAACGACATATGCATATATTAATATGTAAGCACGTTTTTTATATGCATTAAATATTTCTTTCTTATAATAATATAGGTATATAGAAATATATTTCAATCAACTCGGGTCCTAAAATATAAATATCTAAAGGCGTCTCAAAGGATTTACGAAGCTTCGACCCTTCGAACAAATGTTATTGTATTCTCTACTTAGTATTATAGTAGCCATTTATTTTATTTAAAATCCTACAAATATTGAGTAACAATGATTAGGATCTTAAGTTTATGACGAATATTTATCAAAAACCAATTTAAGTTCTGATCTGGTTAAATTTTAAAATCACTATGGTAACCGAGTAACGGTAATAGACTACCTCAATAAATCACTAAATGTCCATTTTCCATTATATTGAAATTAAAAGAAGACGTTTGAAATAAAACAATTTGAAATAAGGCATTCCTTTTAAAACTCCTATAAGATTAGTGGCGTTCAATGAGAGATTTTTCCTTTAATGAAACACGTTTAAATATTCCATTGAAGTTTTCTCCGCGATTTATATAAACGACTGCATTCGCGCAGACGAACGCGACGCAACAACAATTTGTAAGTCGCGACATTTTTATTGCGCATTTTCAAATGGAATCCAATCAGTTTCTTTGTTTGTTAACATGCCATTTGTTTGCATAAAATGTTTAGGTTTTGCGTTCGGCGGATTAAAATTTATTGTGCAATACGCTTTTTACGCCGGCACGTGCTCCCGCGAACGTCACTTAATTCTACTGGATTTGATTGCGTGCAAAATTTCCATTGTACGCATAAAAAGAAAAAATACATCATTGTAACTAATAAATAATAATCGCATTGGCTTATTCAATACAAACATTTCTACTGACCTTTCTACCATATCTGTGCTATAGGAAAATTTTAAAGTCAATATGGAAGGAGTTTCTCGGTATTATACATATATAATTTCAATGCAATGGGCTAACGAAACTTTAAGTTTCTCGTTTGCCCTCGATGCATTCAGCATCTGACCCACATAACGATATTACTTCGTCATATTAAATGCTAACAGGAGGTCCCGTGGATTTTCTACGTTTGTATTAAAACGCTTGTTCTACTCTCTAAGAGTTAAAGCAGTTTAACAACATTCGAAAGTTGATACTGCAGTATTCTCAGTAGGTGGACATGTAAAATACTACAGCCATTCTAAGGGCAAGTGTCGGTCCTACACATAAACTATAGGATCTAAAAACAATAGTTCGTATTAGCGCACGGGATGATTAAAAGTAACTTGGAAGTAACGCTTCCACTTAACGCGTTTGCGCTCGCTATCGTGCTCTGGACAATAGTAACAGAAGTATCCCGATAATGGAACGAACGACACAAACAAGAGACGATCAAATTAAAATCTAACATTATTAGGATGCAAACGTGAAGGCTAAAACGGCACAGAGGACACAAAAAATACATCGACAATCTTGTTGAGAACACTTTCAAAGTTTGACACTAGAGGGCTCTTCGAAAGCGTAGAACGTAATCACTTCTTTTTCACAACAGCGTTGTTTTTGTCTTTGTATGTTTAACGCTGTTTTGTTTTTTTTTTGTTCTTTGTTTATCGAATGAAAGCAGCAAATAAACGTGCAGTCAATACTAGTGGTAGGTTCCAGAATTTCCAGCGCTTTCGGGAAAAACCGATGCCGGTCAATGGAACGTAAAATAGCCGGTACAATCGAACCAAGCCGATATTATTTAATACAAATATTTATTTCAATAGGTATTTGAACTTCTTCCCGCCCCGTTTGGGCAACACGTCACAAATCACCTTCGAAAAGTCGGCCACGTACTTCGACGGCGACCTGGTGCCGCGCCGCGCGCACGCGCTGCTACCGAACGCCAAAATCATCGCCATACTCATATCACCATCTAAAAGGTAAGCTATTTATAATATAGTCCCCTTATTTATAATATCACATATGTTTCTCTTGTGTCTTGTCAGATTGATTATTGGTTATCTGGACGCGCAGCAGCAAGGAACGTATCGAATATTATTTTAAACCAATTGAAGCTACGGTTGAAGGAAATTCAAGGAAGGAAAGAACTTGCTATCTAATTAGATCTCTCTTGTTTCACTAGCGAAGCCGTTATCCGAATACGTATCTTGCGAGCTTTTCGTAACGAACTTGGCATTCTTTCACATTCATGGTTTCAGTGGAATTGTAATTTACATAATTGAGTGCTTATTAAATTTTTTATGTATACAGAAGGGTTTCTCGAAATGGCTTACGCGATTCTCAGGGGTGCCCGATTATGTTTCTGTTGCGGCGACTTATTGGCTGCACACATGAGTTACTATAGTATATACATGTATACCAAGGTGCACGCACGGCAAACGCCACTGCATTCGATTGCAGTTGCGAAATTAAATATACTCAATTTACGATAAAGAAAATCAAGCTTATCGTTGCTTTACAAATTGTATCAAGAACTTTAAATGAGAGAACATATTCGAATCTTTTCTAAGACCGTGCTTACGACTGCATTCAAAGCGACTCTGTACACGGTAATTGGACTTTTACAGCAAGGTGTATAAATGTATTGAAAGTATGTTAAAACACTTTGGACGTTAGTATCAGTTTGTTTTAACGGAATTCCTTTAGTTTCATGTTCAAGTTTAGGTGACAAGAAAATTAAGTATATCTTCTTCTAATATTCCAATATCCGCTGTACATATTCATACTCCCCTAATAAAGCAATTGGTCACCGTCTTTTTAAATTCAGCCACCTGTTAAAAGGGCGATCTGTGATCCTTTTGCCGCTGTTCGATGATACATCTTTTCCTTCGCTTAACGGCCCTTCGATAATAAGTGGCCCTTCCGTAGCCACTTCAACTTGCTAATTTTGATAACCACCTTAATGACCCCTGTTCTTCTCCGTAGAAACACGAAATTCGTATTTCGTCGTTGCGTATTATCGAACTTAGCTCTCTCCATAGCTAAACGAATTTTGAAGGAAATTCCTCCTCTTAATGCGGAAAATAGGAAATGTAAGTTCGACTCAGTTTGTTATTTTTAAAGTTAAAAATAAAAAATCTGCATGTAAAGTTACCGTGACGAATAATTTTCACTCTATTTTCAAAGCAAATTTATTTTATATGAAAATGGAAATTTTACCGGGTGAAACAGTAATGCAGCTAGCATTTATACGAGTATACTCATGTGTATAAACCTCACCCACGTGTCACAAGACATTCATCAACCATATAAACTCCTTCGATATGCTTAACAACACCTATCTGTGCGGTGACTAATGAATTCGTTTCTATTAAATATTAATCATAAATATGTTTAATTTAATCGTATTTGTAAAATAATATTCAATGAGATTAATAAATAATCCGATTGTCGGCGAGGAAGCCACCCAAATTGCAATATACATTATATGAAATGCATTTTGCGATCGCGTCCAAGCAATACAATTTAAGCGTATTTTATATCATTGTTAATGACTCATTCGACAGCCTTTTTTGATTTTTTGTTTTCCACTGCTGAATCCGCAATGATCTACTACAGTTAACATAGATTAAGATTTTATACAAGATTACCTTTAGTGGACAGAGATATTTGACACTCGGTGCTTTCTGCCTACCCCGTTAGGGTTCTGGGGTAATGGTTTATATGTACCTTTAGTGGACGTAGCGTCTCTATAATCTGGCCATTTTTTACTCCTTTCATAATGAATATCTCTTGCGATCATCTTTAACCATTATTGTACACTCTCTGTTATTTAACATTTAACAATAGCAAACAATACGAATTGCCCTTCCCTTCCGTGTTGAATAAATACTCCATACTATTTTTCATAGTACCCTACGTATCGCTTGCCATAGAAAAGCGCGGTTGAATGAAGCTTTTGGGCCTTGTTCGTTATTTGAATAGTAGAATCCCGGTAACATTTCAGTTCGATGCGGCCTCGCACATCTTTGTTCCGATTCAGTTACTTTACCTTTAATTCTCCCATAACGTATTGAGTGACATATATATTGTCCCAATACAATCTAATACCTTTCATTAGTCGTAAACGGTATAATTTTAAACTTCTTTATTGTGAGTGGGAAACATTTAAACGGTACCATTGATTTCTGGTATTCGTCCCGGTCGTATTCTGGACTTTAGCTATAGGGCCCAAAAAAAGTACCGTTCTTTTATAGAAAATAGTCACCCGGATTTGAAACGAGGACCTCACGTTCTACGCAAAAACGTCCCACTGCGCTACTTCCTCACATAAATCGTATAAACCCGTCTAAATTAATTACAATGATGCTACTTTCATATAATATCTAAAGAAGTGTCTACTAAAACAGTATACTAAGCGAGTATGATAAAATTTTCTCGTCCCTTCAAAATCCAATCACACAACGTTGTCGAAGAACGGCGTGCGAATGAGTTCCGTAATGAAATAACTTGTCCGATTTTAACCCTTCCCGCCGGGAAAAATGTCTTGTAGAGAATTCTCTCTCCCCGGGGAATCGACCGTAGAAAATTAATTTTATGTTCCCTTACCTTCCCCCGTCGTTCTTCATTAAATAGTGTTCCGAAAGAAACAACGAAATTATTATTTTTATCACTGTATTCAAATGCTGTGCAATCATTTTTATCATAACAATTGTGTTGTGAACTATATGTTAAAATATGTACCATGTACTTATATGTAAAAAAATAGTACTGAATTATTGTAATAATTACAGATAATTACTAGTTTTAGACGGTTTTTTGACCGTATTTTCTCCATGTATGTTCTACGTTGCTACTGTACAGTGCTTTATATCTGTCCATTCGGGTGTTTACTAATTAAATTGTAATTTCTTCTTACATTTTGACGTTTTTTACATACATGAAAAGCTCACAGATTTGTAAGGTGTTTACAAACGTTTACCTTTCTTGTGTGCACCTCTGTACATGAAGTGTGAATTAAAAGACTACATTTCGTAATACCTCAGAAGAGTTTGGTGTAATTTATTACATTACTAGAACCAGACCGAATAGTACAAAAATATTTTTAAGATGCTGTGGTCCTTCGCCTGTCATTGTAATTCATAGAAATAGGTATATGTCCATCTAGTATTTCAAATCTAATTTTTAATTTTGTTATCGGGAAAATTGGAAAACAAATGAACGTGGCTCATTGTAATATTGTCTATAAAGTTTCATAATACGTTGTAAACTATAAAAATAATGAAGCCGATGAAAAAGACCAATTCAATAAGAGAAATATCAAGCTGAGTTTTAAAGCGCTTACAACTATTAAAGTAGGCTTTGAAATGAGAAAAATGCAAATACTGAAAGCTCTATAAAAACTCTTCCGAACAAAAAAAGTAGTAGGTTGTTGAAAAATGAAGTGATAATAGAGCCTTAATGGCCCAGCGTTGCTTCGGGTAATTGATTGTTATAATCCATTACCCTGATTTAGTTCTATGAATAAATTAAACCCCTTCATAATTAGCTATTTATTTATTCAGACGTGTTTGCAGATAGCGCTACTTTATTACTTCCCTTACTATTCATATTAATTGCACGAAATCCCAAGACAAAATATGAATAACTTGCCTTGAAAGTGGGATTTGAAGGTAATGAAAATGACCACAATAGTTGCCTCTTTGTAAGATATGTTTGTGTAATAGTAATAATAATATAACTTTCTCTACCAACAAATTACGCAACTTACAATATTGTTTATGACTATGTGACGCATGTGTAAGAGGCTACATTCTGTACTTAGATAACGCTAGATTATTACAATGCAGCTAGGTCACTTAATTGTTGCACCAGAAGAGAAACCAAAATTATAGAAATTACTTTGAGCTTTACTAACGATTTCCATTTATGACTGGTGTGTACTCGTATACATATGTGATATAAGCGATCAAAGTTTGTTTCTGTTCAATATTATACATTCATACGTTCATATTGAAGTAGCAATCAAATGGTAGTTCGTTTCATACTTTATTTAAGTATGAAGGTCGCGGACAGTAATTGGGATGTTGATATACTCGTAATATACTTCATTTTCCCGCTCCCCGAAAGAGAATATAAATATATACGAGGCATATTTTCGTTACAGTTGAGATATTGAACATTAATATTCAGTGGCCGATGAAAGTTAAGACAAACGTTACTTCGCTATCTGACCTTCGGCATCTCCCAATTTACATATCAATCAATCTCCGAATATTAATCGTGCCGGCTACCGCCATCCTTATACTAATTGGCTTATATTAAAATGGTACAAGTTAATAAAGAATTTCCACATTTTTAGTCTTTTAATAAGTAGAGAGTGGAGGCGAAGAAGTGATTGGCCTCAAAGGTGGCCTGGGATATTTTACTTTGCTTCTGAACAAACAAGTCCTAATGATTGCGGTAAAGACGACATTTCTAAAGCGTAGGTACTTTCACGAGTGTATGAAAATATTTTATTTTATTATACATATATCTTTCTCGTCCATTGTCTTTTCTACAAATAGAAACATAATGAAATTGATACGCTCACATGTAAGTTATACCTATATATGAATATAAAACTTCAGTTGCCTTGCTATGATAATGTTATCCTGAGAACCGTTACAACCTCTAAAAATAATATTGAATGTATTTCTGTT
>DWGJ01002802.1:0-14816 GCA_018246895.1 Aspitha aspitha aspitha | reverse complement strand
CGACTTCTGACAGGGTAACTACTAACACTTACTAACTGCATCTACTAACACATACTAACTGGACTAATATCACTAACCGTCCCTTTCCTGCAGTCCTGTTACTAAAAAATACTCACCAACTAATTCTTATTAACCTCATACTAACTGAATTTACACTAACAGTCCCTGCATCCCTGTTAAGAGTCGGTTACATTACAGATGTCCATGGGCGGCAGCAGCCACTTGTCCAGACCCTATTTTAAATGAGGAGTGGAAAAATTTCCACTGTATTTAAAAAACAGCAAAAAGTTTTCATATTTCATAATACAAAGCGATATAATATTTTATAATACAAAGCGATATAGCACTTTTGCATGCGTATCAATGTATATATTGGCTAAGTATATTTCTAACATCTTTTTTTGTATTGAAATGAATGAAATCATGAAATAAAACACTTGTATTTGTATTTATTGAATACATATTGTCAATAGCAAAATCGTTTGGCGTAACTTATTGCCCCTTTCACGGCGTCTAACAAGGTTTAAAATTGCAGCCCGCAAAAGGCTCCCTAAATGTCACGTGCGTCTAATAAAATTACACTCGACCCACCATGTATAGGTATCACATCGACGAACGGGTAATATTTTATGACGGCAAAGCTATTTTAAATAACGACCTGCCTGTAAGTCTTTTGTAATTTTAATAATCGTAATATCTTTAGTTACGTGCAAAATAAATTTAGATTTCGATCTTTTATTACATCGTAAACCCATCTTAAGAAATAAAACACGAATAAATAAAAATAGTAGTGATAGCTTATTTAGTATTTATCGTTACGGACTTGGGTCTGGACTGTGTAACCTGGCACGCATTTTATATTATTGCGTGTATACATAAATATATTGTTATATACTTAAGTATGTTTGTACCAAATCGATACGTACTATCACGTTCGTATCGTAACGTAAAGAATACTACAAACGTCGAAGTCAACTGATTTAAGTGAACTATTTTGTAATCATTTATAAAGACGTCTACAGATGTTAAATTTTGGGTACAATATAAAAACCCATTAATAAATAAAAATGTTGTTATTAATAAAATGGCTGAATTTGACCTCAATATTTTGTAATTGGTAAAGGCATACAAAAATTTGTATGAATAGTACCTACGAAATCCACTTTACCTATAACTCATTCTCAACTCTTATAACTTGGAACACGGCAGTGAAGTCGTTATCACGATACGAAAACATTTGAAGTCGTAAAAAGGGAATTAATGTTGTCCCAAATTAATGGGACCGCCTTCGAATCTTACGCAGAATTCAATTTACGCGATTACGCCCATTTTGAAGGACTTGCCAAATTGCTGTTTACTACACACCCGAATTGGGGTCGTCGCTTACTTGATTTCACAAATGTTTTAGGGGTATGCCTTTATTAGGGTGAGGATGGTGTGGTTGGACGATGATCATCATCAAATCAAACTGTTCCAATTCGATTTGCTTTGTTTAATTATTGTAATAAAACGGAATAATATTTTGCTTCTTAAATCACTTGTAACATTTTATGTTCGCCGTTCCCATATCAAATTGAGGCGGGAAATTACATACAAAATAGTACAAAATATTTGAATGACTCTTACAAAACAGACCGGCCTTCAGAATGTAAATTTAATAATTTCTTCAGAAATATTATATTATATCAATATTAAGAATTAGCTTTGTGACAATATTTGAACAGTAATTTTAAAAGATTCGTAATTATCCGAGAATTGTAAAGGAAATTTGTTAAGAATGTTTTGATGGAAATTTGTACAGAAAAATTTGAAAGATATCCACCAAATATTTTTCAGCACAGAAATTTCCTTGATTCTTTGAAATGATATTTATAATTAGGAACATATTTATACGGCAGGAATTTTCGCAAAATATCACGTAGATTTTGAGTGTGCAACGACAAAATGCTATTTATCTGGCGATGATACAAATTTGTATAATTTGAAAAGATTTAAAAAAAATACTCAATTGATCACAACTGTCAATAGAGCAAGCGAATTTTCAATCAATTTGGGGCATTTTGTAATTTACGAGTATATCTGATAACTTCCCTCTTCCGACTTACATTATTCAATATTTCCGGCGCAGCTTGGTCTTTCTTCAGTTTGCTGAGTCGAAAGACTTGAATTAAGCTTACTTTAATAATAGTTTTAAAATGAGTTCACTATAAACATCGTTGATTATTTTATCATGCACTCTAAGATCTCTCAGAATGGTACACTAATTCAGTCATGTTTTCTACTGTTGTTGTAGTGAGTGCTCATCATGCCTGCATATGTCACCTATGTCCAGAGAACGCCTATGCGTTCTCTAATTAGAGTCATTGCGCCCTGTCTACGGTTTTCAGCATCCAGCTTCCACTAGAAGTATTTTTGCAGACCGGTATTCCTCCTACACATAGTTCGTCTAATATTATTCCTTGTCGTAACTTTCTCTGCAAGTCTCAGTAATGGTTGTCTGGAAGAGATTGCTGTTTAGTGATAAGACCGCCCTTTGCACGAAAACGTATGTTTCGTTTTTTTTTACTATATTGTTTATTACTGGTGTGCAATAAAGACGATTTGTATTGTATTGTATTGTATTGTACTACGTTTGATAAGTTGCAGTCCTCGCTTGAGTAGTCAAACCTTAAAGGTTGTTAGTTGTTTTGCAGATCTGGTCAATGGTAGTTATTTTTAAATATGCGCATTCATTTTTAAAGACGAAGGTACTAGGACTCAATCGCAGACCCCCGAAATGGGTAGCTTACAAGAGTTGCTAAAACGCAGAAATGCGAATTTATTACAACCAGGTTTTGAGCGAAAATCTAAGTTGTAACCTTTTGGCCTAGGGGTACGGCCAGCAATGTATTGGCTAGTGAAATGTCGAGCGGAGTATATTTATAGAATCGTTTGTTTCGCCACCTACACGTTTATGTTACATATTTTCTCGATTCCCCTTCACCGTCCATTATTAATTATAGACACCGATAGCTTAGCAGCTTATAGCTTATAGCGAGCTATTTCAGCCTCTTACACCGAGACTCTTCAACCCTGTACTTACGAGTACCAATTTATGCGCCTTTCGTAATTTAAATGACTTGGTATAATGTTAAAGGTAAATTTTGAGAGTAAATCTTATGAACGTGAATTACGATTTTCGCACTAGGCCAATTTCTCCTTGTTTTTAATCTCTGTTGTAAGTTCCTATTGTCGAATAAGTTCTAGACTTGATTTTAATTGAGATTCAGAAATACACAAACTAAGAGACCACTAACTTAACAACTGTTAATAGATCTACGATTGTATTAGTTTCTGTCTATGGGTGTAAAAAATCTAAGTATTGTATAGTGTATATAATTTTGCTTTATCAGTTGTCTGATCATCAGGGTACGGGGTCTGTCTAGTTTGGAAGTCGCGAGTCGCGAGTCAGGGTGTCCTAAGATATTCTTTTTAACGACTCTATATTTTAACATTATAAAGCTGAAGAGTTTGTTTCGTTGAACGCGCTAATCTCAGAAAATATTGATTCGAATTGAAAAATTATTTATGTATTGAATAGTACATTTATTGAGTAAGGCTATATAACATTACGCTATAACCAATAGGAGTGGAGTAGCAATGACAAATGTTGCAAAAACGGGAGAATATTGATTTCCACGCGGGCAAAGCTGCGGGCACAGCTAGTTGATGATAAATCTACATATTACAAACCCAGCATCTGTATCGAACAAAAATAAAGTCCCCATTTTCAAATTATTTGGGGCAATATGTACAATAGTACCGTGAATAAATTACCATAATATGAACAATAATTACCTTCAGGCGATTTTGCCAACCATCACTAAGTTCACTTAAGATAAATAACGTTTTAGACTCGAAGTTATCTATTAGAAACAGATCTTTGAGAATCAGAAAATGAATAATGCAATAGAGAGCTCTATTAAAACAGTGTCTTGTATATTTTATGTAGACTTGAAATATCTGTGTAAACAATAATATAATTTGTTCTCGATTTTGATCACTAACATTTATATTAATTTAAGTCTATACATTTGTAGGTATATGAAGAGATAAACGAATTTAATCCTCGGTGCTTTCCCCTATCCTGTTAGGAACTGGCGTGATGATATGTTTGTTTGTGTGTATACTCAGAAAGGGCATACCCGGTTAGTCGAATGACAAAAATACAGCAAATTGTACACTTGAAAATAACAAGTAATCATGATTAAACTTTCATTTTATTAACTAAAAAATGACGAAATTCATTATTAACATTCTTAGTTAATTACAGTGTGTATTGGCCCTCGTTGTTCAAGTCATAACGCGTTTGCAATAAAACGGCCCTTTGAAAACGACAGCACATCACAAGTACATAGTTATGTTGAAATTACTTCATCTCTCAGAAGGTGTTGAATGTTGATGGCCATATTTCACGGCCTAGTTTCACGTTTTAATCTTGGCGACCCATTTACGTTCTGCTTTTGACGAGATTTCTTTCAAGTGCACCCATTTTTATATACTGTGACATTTGAGATCCAATTTTAAAATGCTTTTTATGGATTTTGACGGTAAAACTAATAAGGTTAGAGATACAAGCGTTTTTTAAAATTTGGTATTCTGTATTAAAAAACGGTTATTCACTATGTATAAGTAAGTGAAGTATTTAAGTGTATATATCCAGACAAAATTCTTTTTATTTTTGGTTTCAAAAGCGAAAATATACCAACATTTCAATTCCCTTTCGCGTTAATTGCGGTACCCCTTTGATATTGGATCTGGACGGATAATTTGTAATTTCGTTCAAATTACACACCATTTGTGTAAATTAGAATTTCTCGTTGCCCAAGACAATATTCGAAATAATTAATACAGGGAATACATGTGAATACTATTAATTAGTCTGTCGATCTGTGTTTGTCTCAGTGGATATCAACAATTGATTTAACATTGCAATTAGCGGGACAGCTCCTATCTTACTATTGGTGCTTGGTCAGCATTTAGCTTTGATTGCTATATCACAGGCTAACGCTGTACTACACAATATATGCTTTACCGTACCGTATATTATGTAGACATTGTCACATAAAGATACAATATGTTGTGTGACACAAAGTAACAAACAATATGGCGTCTTATTACTCAAGTTGCGATTTTTTCCAGACACGTCATACAATATGTGCGTGATAGAATAACAATTTGGCTTCGGTTAGCTGTGCAAGAAATTAGGAAGAAAATATTTTAAAACACATTTAGTGAGCAGAGCACAAAGGATGGGAAAGAAAAATTAAAACAGTTAATAAATCTCGAGTGATTTGATTCGTATTTTTGTTACATACGTAGAAAAAACAGATGTGCTCATCACAGAAATCTTTGCTTTAGTTGTAAATCGAAATCACTACCGCTGATTTAGTGGTCGTGGTCTCTAGCCACAACACCAAGAAGCCAATCAAAATATGCATGTCAAGTAAGTTGCTGCCGTCATATTAAAAATGCAGTAATCAGTTTGTGTGATTCTTTTTGGTAAAGTGTCTACCATTAGCCTTATCACGGTCTATGTACTTCGGTATACTGCTATGATTGTCAGCTTGATAAGCCGGTAAATTTAGAGGGTTTGCTAGGGTTGTCAGTCGCAACACTCATGTCCGGATTTACTCATTTTTTTAATTAGGTCAATGGTCGCATTAGGCACATAGTAGGCAATACAGCACGCTTGCCGAACAAATATTTAACACTGCATTGATAGCTTAGTGGTTTGACAGGCAGTCCCACTGCGGGGCTTCGGATTCGAATTAAAATATCTACGAAAGCACAGACCTCGTTCATTTTATAATTGAACATTTAAATACCACTCCTTGTAACGGTGAAAAAAAATTGAAACTTCGTTAAAATCACAGGTTATAATTTTTTTTTAATAATATATAGCCAGTTCGGCTGCTATCTCGCGTGATGGTAAGCGCAGGTGCAGCCTACGATGTAGCACGCTTGCCTAAAAGATTATTCACTCTTGCTTTGAAAAGAGCCATAAAAAAATAATTTATTGAGCAGTATCTATTTACGTGCTGGCAATTATTCAGGTAAGAGCCGGTTGTGACTCGGTTATTTAACAGTCCACTCGTCATGAACTCGATTAGAATATTGTAAGATACGAGTTACAACTAAGATTATTTGATATAATTTCCACAATCTCGATGTTTAAATGTTTATCCGGAATGGTGTTGCGAGCGGTATCCGGATCAGTTGACAACCCTAGCTTCGCTTCCCCGGTGGTCATTTTCGTTTGTCAACAAACCGCATTATCTGATTTGAATAGAGTACTGAGGGTGTTTCGGCGAGTTGATAACGGATTTGCTGTTTATGGCTATAGGGCTGGCGATTTTGATAAATATTCGACTGGCCTCGTGGTCCAGCGGTTAGAGACCCTGACTGCAAAACCGGAGCTCGTGGCTCCGATTCCCACCCGGGACAAACATTTGTATGATGAATACATTTGTTACAGCATACTATTTTCATCATATTGTTCTGTGTCTGGGCGTCATAAAAATATCTATATAAGTACTATATCGTATGTATATATTATATGTATGTTTATCAGCTGTCCGGTCCCCATAACACTGGCATTAAATTGCCTAATTTGGGATCAGACAGCCGTCTGTGGAATTGTCCCCAGTTTTTATTTATTTTTATTTATATTCACTGCATACGTATTAGACTAATCGTTTTCAGCGACTTCTTTTGTTTAGAAACCGAAATAGTTCGCAACCAATTTACTGTCTTACTAGCTTTTGGACGCAGCTTTGTTAGCGCAGAAGTCGATTTTACAAAAACGAAATGCAGTAATCTTCAAGGCCGTAAATCTAACATTCCAGGTGCCTGCCAACCCGACGAAAGTTTCATTCAAACTTTCTACCCCTTTCTTCGGACTTTGCGAGTCCTAAAGATATAATGTATAGCTGGGCCCCACGGTTTCACCCGCGGTAAAAACTCTTTTAAGAACGTGACGCTATGATTACTGTAAAAAAATGCACGGAAAACAAAAGCATAAAGGAACGCTTTTTCGTTGCTGCTCTACTCCTATCAGTCATAGCTTGATGTTACATAGCCTGTAGCCTTCTCGATAAATGGACTATTCAACACAAAAATAATTTTTCAATTCGAACCAGTTGTTCCGGAGATTAGCGCGTTCAACCAAACAAACTCTTCAGCTTTATAATATATATCTATATCTATACTAATAGATAAGTTCGACATTACGATGAAATCTAAACTTCATTGTCTGGAGATGTGGAACAAATAAGCAGCCTAAGTGGCCATATAAAGGTCACGTGATGTAACCTACCTCACTCCGATAATTAGGCTTTGATTCGCGCGACAGGTGATCACGCCCTGCCCTAAAAGCTTTTTGTTACATTATCCCTCTAAATGACGCGAAGGATCCATTCGCCTTTGTAGGTTCCATTAATAGCTGTTATTTTTATACCCTTTGACTATGAAAGAACATTTTCGAATCTGTACTGCATAAATATTTTCGTATTGTCTGCTAATAGCAGTGGTATTTTTAGATACAGCTTTTATTATATGTATTTTTAGATACAAGCACGGCGGGTTTGTAAGGACAGAGATATTTGGCACTCGCTGCTTTCTGCCTACCCCGTTAGGGACCTGGCGCGACGATATGTATGTATGTACGTTTGTATGTATGTAGTAAGGATATAATTGTAACAAAATTGATTTTATGACAAAAAATGTTTAAATCAATCTAATTGACTCTGAAAAAAACATCCTATACCTGTCCCTATTTCACCCTCCGGGGTGCTAGGTTTTCTTGAAATTTAAATCGGACTACACGAAAAGCACATTCCTCCCAAACAAAAAAAGTATTTTCCTAATTGATCAATAAATTACGGATTTTGAATAACAATTGAAAAACAAAACTGAATTCAGAATTTCTTCCATTTCGAAAGTCGTTCAGAAACGATAAAAATGTAAACACGTTTCATTAAATACACGTTAATTCCCGCACTAAAGTTTTTTAACCCATGTACAAGACATATAATGATATATGTATTTATATAGATACACACTTTTCGTTTTTATCGAACAAAGTTACATGGACGCACACTGTTGGACTGATTTAAATTCGATTTTCGTCAACATTCAATTCAACGTAATAAGCGATACCTATTATATAGAAAATAGTAAGTGCAATAGGTTGCCCAAGCTATTTATAGATCGAAGATAAGGGCATTAGTACGTGTTTCAATAAACAACGGCAAACGCAAACTATATGCGAGTAAATATTCAACTTTAAATGAAAATCTGTAAGGATACACACTCAAATGTACTTCGGAACTCAACTCAACGTCATTTAATTTAATATCGATTGCATTTCATATTATGTATACACGCACGGCGTTCTCGCTCCAACTGAAAGCACTTGGCCTTGAACATCTTACGTGTATACAGCACAGTAGTAAGTATATAAGCATTTATCAAGTTACGTAACCTCGTCACGAACGCTTATGTATATTGTTTTCTAACAAGTCGCCTTTGAAAACGAGTTTACAAAGTTTCAAATTGTTCCCATTGGCGATAATTACGCAAATGTCTAACCTAATTCGTAACAAAAGTAATAACCTAAAAGTAACTAAACGTACAACACGAGTTGCGTTCTGAAAACCGTGTCAAAGCGTTTAATTTGCGCGTTAAGATATAGAAAAGTTGTTTTGAGCGAGGCGAAGTGTTGTCGGGTCGAAAATAATATCTTGGAGAGGCCCAAAGAACTCCGGGCGGATGTTATATAGCTACGTAGATAAAACCTTCCGCCGTCGCCAGCGCCCCAAGCGGCGACTGAACGAAACTGACTTCATGTCGTGTACACCCTAACAAACAAGTTTCGACAACGACTCGGGATTATTTATATAACTATTTTTATTGTGGTTTTTTTTATACATAAAGTTTTTGAAAATTATTACACAGATTGTATGACAGTAACTAAACTTTATATTTACAAATGTTTAATTACATTATAATTTATGTCTGCTTTGCAGAGTTTTAATGGAAACTTTAATTAATCAAAAGGTTTAGTTAAATGTACTTAATTTTACACTTGATTCTATTTTTAATTTATTTAACTAAGCTTTTTAATCAACATTTAAAAATAGAACAATTGGTCATTTTTATAATAAAATACCTTTTAATACATGGTCTTATAAGTATATTGCATTTATGTATTTATGTAATCTATGTAGCCGATATTAATTTTCTTGCATTTTAATTAATATAAGAAAAATTAAGAGTTATCAAGTGTAACTAGTGTAATGAATATAAACATAAATAGGAAAATTAAACAAGACGACTGTACTAATGGAATTTATTTGAAGAACTACAATCTTTTATGGTCTAAAATCCTTTTGAATGTGCCCAATCTATTAAATTTGTAACGAAATCCCCTTTAACTTCAATAAATCTGGCCAATTCGTGCACTCTGGTCTCAACGTAGCGCTCGTTTTTCTTCTTCAAGTAATCCTTGATTTCGTCATTCATAAGCCAGATATCTCCTTCGATTTTTCTAATTTTAGAAATTTTCCGCTGACCGCGATACGTGATATGTAATTGTATCGGCAGTTCATGGTGTTTGGTCCTATTGATTAAGTACGGTAGATTTGCTGCCTCTTCCTTTGGAGGTATCCAACCAGAAGGATAGGATTCCTTGGGAGTAACAGATGGTATCGTGTCGAAAGGCAAAAGTCTCTCTACATACTTCCATTCCGGAGGATTCTTTACTACTTCAAACTCATATTGTTCTTTTATTCTTCTTACAAACGGAGAATGTGCGTAGTTTGAATAGTGTCTCGAAGGAAATGCGACCTGAAACAATGTCATTTAATTATTACAAATACGTGATGTGATGTAAAAAATCGGAGCGGAATTAATAAAACATTTTCAATTTTAAGACTATATTTAAAATGACTGCAGAGTATAACTTAATATTACATACAATACAGAAATGTGCATTTAATAATTTAACCCTGAAAGCAATATGGCGTAACATTAATTTGGTGGCCGAAACTTGTGCGCCCTACTGTATACCCATAGTTCTGTCACATGTCGCGGTCAAAGTAACATTACAACACAACGCGGGAGAAAATAATTAAATAATTACCGATAGGGATTCCGGGACAATTCCTATACCCAAATCAGTTGCGTTGTTCAAGATTCTCTTGGGTTTTCCATAAAAAAAACGTCTAAACGCGCACTGTGAACGCCACACGGTCGCCATTTTGAATAGCGAATAGAGCGATTGCTTGCCGAGAGCAATAAGAACTATATTATTCGTTTCGAAGGAAACATTATGGCGGACGCCTGCAGACATTTGGGCTTTTCAAAAATCGTTTTCTAAGTTTAATCGCGAGTTTTTATTGAACTTTTTCGCATATTATGGTGTGTTGTGTGTCTAATTGACTGTTTATTGTGGTTTTTGGGAATTCCGTGGGACGAATTGTGAGTATTTTGTGAGGACATCGCGGAGGTGCGCCACGGGTAGGGAAATGATTTGGTGCTTTCTGTCTCTCGACGCATACGCATCGCACAGCTGTAGGTGGCGTTGATGATGCTAGAGGCGGAACGTACCACCAAAACATAGGGTTTTCATGACTTTTCCGGCGAGTTTTTCTACTTAACAGACGCCGTAAATGTAAATATTGTTGCGTATTTGGCATTTATATGGCTTGATGTTTCATTTTAGAACGTTAAATGCGGAGTTATAAAAAGAAAAATATGTCAAATAAGTGCGCGAACTTGTTGATTGCCGAGTACAGCTATTGTTTACTGCGGGCTGTAGACGTAATAATTTAGTCATTTATACGAAAATATTTTGTGTCCTAATGTTTGTTTACAACTTTTTCAATATAATGGCAAATTATACACCCATTATTTTAGTACAATTTCAATGTTTCTATGACATCTATGAACTGAAATTCCTGCATAATTTTTTAATACCACGTTGCTAATTAGAAAATCGTTGTTTAAACCTGTTCTTCTGCTATATTTCAGGACTAAATGGAGTGTTATGGAAATGTATTATGGCTCAATGTCGTCCAAACACTAAGGTTAAAGAGCCACTAAGAACTAAAAGTACCAGCAGTGTAAATCAAACGGAAAATAGTGAAGTTTGTCTCGAGGAGACGTTATCGGGAAATAGTTTGCAGGAAACTGACTGTGACAGCCAAGCAAGAGAAGGGGATACCCCAAAAACAATACCCAAGCGCTCGACCACTTCGATAAACCTCAGGTCGGTTAATAGGGTGAGAGCTGATCTACAGCCTGTACCTGATGTCGAAGGAACGGGGACATCTCCCACTACACATTCCATCATGAAAACTAAGCAGTCTAAAGAAGATCTGGACAAAGGCACAGATGAGGACATAGTAGAACCTAAGACCCGTGCCCGGAAGAAGGCATCCGACATCAATGAGGAAGATAAAAACAAACAAAGCCAAGATGAACCGAAAACCTCCAAAGAACCTAAGAAAACGCTAACCAAGCCTAAAACAGTAGTGAAGAAACGTCCACTCGGTATCAGAAAGACAAAAACATTGCGAAGTAAAAAGGTTTCAGTGGCAAAGAAAAAAGTACTGAGGCAAACTGTCACGCGTGCAAGGAAGGCAGCCGTCAAGATCGATGTTGATAACTGTCAGGAAAAAGAAGCCGTCCCTCTGATACCGGTCTCAGAAATTAAGAAGGAGCCAGTTGAAGAGACTACACCTAATTCGAGATCATCAAGTCCTAAAACAAATCCAAGAAAATCAAGATTAAGTTCCGATATGGTCATGATGAAATCTGTTTTAGGAGACTCTTCGAGCACTCTTGTTCTGGGCCCACGGACTAGCCCGTATTCCATGCGTTCCGAAAGAAGCAATAGTCCTTCACTTTTCGAAGGCAAAAATTTGAGAAGTGGAAAACCGAGAAAAGTGAAAAACAATCTTTTAAATGAAATCGTTATAAAGGAACAGAAGAAGAGGCGAAGGTTACTATCAGACTCCAAAGCTAGCGATGTTGTGGAAATTGCAGACGACTGTAAAAAACTGAAGCGAGGACGCTCATGCTCACGTGATGGTAGTGAGATCTCCAAATGCTCAGATATCACAGAGTCAGATATTAGCCTGAACGAAGGGCTCAATGATACAGAGGGGAGCAAGGAGCTCAACAAAAAATTAGATAAATCTAAGACTGACCTAGATATAGATATTGAAAATAATGTACAGATCTCGACTATTGGAAAAGTGCCTTCTCTTAATGTTGACTCCAAATTAGCTGAAACCAAACTGGACACTGAGCCTAGTTCTATGACAAGTGAGAAAAAAAAGAAAAAAATGAGCTTAATAAGGAGTACTTCATTGGACTCTGACAACAATAATAGTAATAGGCTTAAGTTAGACAGTTTAAACACACAAGAAATAGAAGAAAAATTGTTATTGAAGACTGAAAATGATACGCTTTTTGAAGAACGTAGTAGTATTTTGAATTGTATGTCTAAGACATTTAACTCAAAAGAGGTTTCTAAGAACATGAGGAAAGCAAGAAGGGGAAGAAAGAAGGAAGTCGCAGATAGAGCAAAGCCTAATCCCTTAAGCACTAAGAATGGCATAAGTAGCACTCTAACTAATGACTCTGCAGAAGATAAACAAGAATCGATTGATACATTAAGTAAAGAAATTAATGATCTCATATACAATTTGGACCAGAATATAGACCAAGAAATGAACAATGACACGAGTGAGAATACCGAGCAAACACAGCCTAAACCAGTATCCAAATGTTACAGTCAGTCTAAGCCGTTGGGAGATAATAATAGTATTATATCACCGGACACACCTGTAAAGGATAAAGACACCATCTCATCATTAATTAACGAAACCACACCCTCAAAGAATGACGACAGTGAAAACATCCGCTTACATTATGAGGAAGATTCAGTAGAAAAATCAACAGAGAACAGGGAGGTCCCATACAAACATAGCTCTGTTGCTAGCATCGACAAGTTAATGGATAGACTGAAAGAGTTTGAGGAATTTGATAAGAGAAGGCAAAGACAGGAATCTGAATCAAGGTCAAGCGATTCTAATTCTGTTATGGTAACAAGTGAGGTGGTTTTGGTAAACAAATCAGGAGCTGATATGAAATCATTAAAAGACATACAAGCAGTGAGATCACCGGAAAAAGTAATTGAAAAAGAAAACGTTTTAAGCTGCTTCGAAAACAATTCGGCAATATCCATAGTGAAAAGAGACCAAGTCCGTAAGTCTATTGATATAGACTTGCCTAATTCTGTCACTCTAATAAAGCGTAATAGTTTTAGTTCACGTAAGGAGTCTACAAGCTCGAATCATTCAAAAGAGTCTGATGCCATTAGTATATTTGAGAAATCTCTGGGCAAAGATGTGACATTAACCGAGATAAGGAAATCCGTTGACAAATCCGCTGCGCCCGCACAGCTAGATTTACATCAGTTCACAAACCCTCAGCAGCCGGACACGCCTAGTTCGACAGTATCTACCATGGTGTTAAATTCGAGCCAGATCTCTATAACTCCGCGAGTTGTAGAGTCGAAGTTGAACAGCAATGAAGTGCAAATTACTAAACGTAAATCGAGAGAGTCCATTTCTCGCAAGTCCTCAGAATCAGGTGCAGATATAGAGGAAAAAATGGCAACACTGGAGAAAATACGATCTCCTCCTCATCAAATGAGGTCTCCAGCGATATCTATCACGCCTACGCCCGTGGCTGTCAAGTCCCCGGAGGCTGCAGTGCCAGTTGAAACGGAAGCTCTGGCGCCACCGTTGGATAACGTTAAAATAATACCTGAAGACATATCATTAACTTCTGAAGTACCCCAAACAGAAAGTGTGACTGAAACGCCATCTATCGAGCCGGCGCCTCCTGCTGTCACCAGTCCAACAACGGAGTCGCCGGCGTTAACTCCGACTGAAGCACCAGTTCCTGAAGCCACTCCAATTCCTGACGTTGCTCCAATTAAAGTTAGCGTTTCAGAACCGACGCCTGTTAGTAAGGTGCCAGATGAAGTGCCTGAGAAAATGGAAGTTCCTGAAGAGAAGGAGGTCTCGAAGAAGGAAGAACCGAAGGAAACGGAGAGAGTGGAAGAGAAGCCTATCGTCGTGGAAATAAAGCCAAAGAGCCCGAAGACCAAATCGGCCAGAAACTCCACCGAGATTCAAGCTGGTCCCAGCAGCGTTCTCAACGAAACGCCGGAAAGCCAGAAGCGCAAGGAAAACGTGCTGCGAACCCTCGGCCTCTTGACCCACAAAGCGGCCAACGAGGCCAAGATAGAGAAGTTGAAACAGAAGCAGCGTATCTACGGGCAGAATTACTGCGGCATGGTGAGCACCAGCAAGGGCAAGACCAAGTCGGATTACACGGGCACCCTGAAGACGGTCATCAAGCTGAACAGAGGCGCGGGAGACCGCGAGAAGAAGAAATACCGGAGCTCGCTGAAGATGACCTTCCAGAAAAGCAAGAACCGCTCGGGCAAGCCGCAACCCGAGCCGGGCGACGCGGGCAGCGAAGACGACGCCTACTACACCATTGAGAAACGAGAGGTAAACAAATTACATTTTTTTTTATTTGTATACAGGCTGCTGCCCATGGCCATCTGTAACCGACTCCTAACAGCGCTGTAGGGACTGTTAGTGCGAATTCAGTTAGTATCTATATATTAATACGTGAAGCGAAAACTTTGGACCCCTTTTTACGAAAATTGCGCGCACGGAGGAGGATGA
>DWGJ01002801.1:0-14821 GCA_018246895.1 Aspitha aspitha aspitha | reverse complement strand
TTTTTGAAGTGGTATGAGTCTTTTTTATCTCGTATAAATTTTGCTACTTGATTCCTTTTTTTCCGAAATTTCTCCTTGTTTGTCTTGTTTGATTTGTTGCGCATAAATTGTCACAAGCCCTGCGAGATGTAGGGCTAATTTAGTGTTAACTAGATAATGTAGTATTATATCAGTTATTATTTTTCGCCCAGACCATGGAATTGTAAAATAGGTAGAACTTGCTACCATCCGCTTTTACAAAGACGACCTGTTAATATTAGTTTTCAAATTTGCCCAAAAATGCTATCGGTGCCGTTAATGTTGTCTTTGTCTGTGCGTCGTTAAAATCGATATTTCATCTGTGATTCTGATACGAGTATGTCTTTGCTCTATGGCATAGAGTCTATGCTATTTCGTAAGCGCCGCGTTTACTACAATAATAAATTATCGCTGGAATAGCTAATTACAATATCGCAGCTGTTAAACGAGCCGGAACCACGCCGGATTTTACGTTACACATATAAATAAATATCCAAACGTTTCCGCATCCTCCCATTTGTCAAGGAAGGAAAGTAGCCTAGCTAATAACGGCCAGTATTCAATTTAGTGGGATGTAAGATAATTTTACTGTCGCGGGTGAGCCCGGCCTGTCCGGGTGTAATTGTTTCCGGATAACGTGAGACATAAATCGAATAAAGCGTGCATTCAAATCTTGATTCTAATACGCCGCTGGATTTATCGATGGCGCGACAATAATTGATTCGTGTTCTATCTCT
Source organism: Aspitha aspitha aspitha (assembly GCA_018246895.1). Classification (NCBI taxonomy): domain Eukaryota; kingdom Metazoa; phylum Arthropoda; class Insecta; order Lepidoptera; family Hesperiidae; genus Aspitha; species Aspitha aspitha. The sequence continues at coordinate 14,066 of DWGJ01002801.1, read as the reverse complement.
GTAGTGGGATAAAACGATAACAGGGTGTTATGATGCGGTTAACACACCTCAATTGAATTTCAATAATTATACGCTGTATTTGTTGAGTAAGCGTTGAGAGTACTTTCAATGTACACGCTCATGAACTAAAAAGAAGAAAACTATTTACTTTGTTGAAAGTCAAGAACTATATATTATCGTATGTGTGTACAAAATTGGCTGCTGCAAAAGAGATATGTTGTCTCACCTCATCCGCATTTATGACGTTGAAAATAACCAAAGTCAACCAACTCTACGGTTGACATTAAATTGGTGATTTTTGTCAAGGAAAGCTATAAAAACAAAACGATTAGTTCTGCTAACTGAGACGCAGTTAGGCGTTCACGGTTGCTCTTCGGCCAATTTGCGTCGATTAACCTAAACCTCTTTTCCTGTATGGTCCTAAATCGCCGTTGAATTTCGCTTCGTCTTGTAATTTTCCACTTTCTCTTTCATGGGGGGGCATTGACGGGCCGAGGTAACTGACAGTTATATGTCAATTGTCCCAGATTACATAATCGACATCAGGGCATGGTAATAATCACGTTGCAGTGTGTTGTGAGTGAGCTCTTAAGGGTATGTGCTGTATTGAGGTCGTCGAACCTTGTAGTGCATTTACGTATGTAATCTCTATAGACAGTATTTGGACTTAATTATCATAATTTGGCCGTCAAATTACGACGCAAAGCGTTCATTAAACTAAGAGCTAATAAGCCAGAAATTCGATGGCTTGAATGGATTTGAAAAATTTTAATTATAACACACTTCGTAATCATTACATATCGACGAATGAAATTATAAGCAATAGCCATTAATCAGCTTTAAAACAATTTTGTAGTAAGCTCATAAATGTATCATCCCGCTTAGGTACTAAGATTACAGTGCCTCTTAATTTATCACTTCTAATAAAATCGTTGTCATCATTATATGTATTTCAATACCTTCTGACGATACCTTTCATATTTTTTCTCTCTAATGACTACCATTGTTACGTTTATTCGTACAACGTGTGACTTATTTCCGACAAGTATCACCGTTTCCACATTGAAAAGCTCAAATTAATCCCGAGTTCAATATTCAAATCGAGCTTTCATATTGACACGAACATGCATGTAAATTTATTGCACTGCTTTGAAGTGCCCTCTGGCCCTGCGGCTTGTGGATTTCTTTCTCGAGTTTCTTGTGACCGCGTGGCTCTGCGTGTCACGACCGCACGCATACCTATAGTCTGTTCGATATGGTTTTCTCCGCTTTTGATTACATATCATGCTCGCTTATTTCACATTGTGTGGTCGTTTGAGTGCAATCGAAAGTTTCCAACCGTAGTTCGGCCGTTACAAAACCGTCCACATCGTTTGCAATTCTTTAGATTATTTCGTTCAAGTTGATGTTATGATACATTTACATTGTGTCGTATATTAAGTGCCTTGTTATTTGAAGAATTACTTTTCGAATGTGTTACAACGTTTAATTTATGCTACTGGACCATCAGAATACAGTTTTATTATCCGATCTGCTTCAGAGCAAATTTCTGACTAAAGATACAAATTGTTTTTGTATGGACGCATTTGTTACCACAGTCTATAAAAATCGCACCTTCATACCCATTACCAAGCATTCAGTACCAGCAAAGTTTTAAATTAGTTTCACAGCATTTTTTTAGAACCGTATGTGACAATATTATCTATGTATACTGTGAAAACTATTAATCGAGTACTTTAGAATAAAGAGGATATTTTACTAATATTTTACAATCCGCATTGTCGTGGTTTTTTCGCAGTTACATGAACATTATCACTTTAGTACTTACGCTGTGGAAAAAAATTCGGCAAACTCGCATCTAAAATGGTCATCGTTTACACAACTATTGTTCAAACATTCATAAGAACCAAGACGGATAAAAAGTCGTGAGAGCGTTCAATCTGTATACGGATTGTGATATGTGAGAACGATCCATACTCACGTAGACGATGCGATCGACCTTGGCACTACTGTATTAAGAGCACAATGAGATGATGAATAATGTCAAGGGTATTTGACAAACTCACGCTTGTAGTACGATAAAAAGAAATGACAATAATCCTAAAATGCTTACCATACTCTACAGATACATCTACTCGTAGGTGTAGGGGGGGTAAACGAAGTGCGGGGGACATTACTAGCAGGCAAAAAAAATATGTTTATTATAGAAGAAAAGATAAAATGAATGTATGTAATATGTTTAGGGGCATTTCGGGATGCTTTTAAAAGTTTCTTACAGTGCCCAATAATGCAATTATATACTCGTTTACTGAACGTAAACGACGGCAAGTCTTCCGCAGAGTGCAGATACCCACCTCGGATTTACACCATGGAACCAAACCATTGTGGAAGAAATATACTATAATCTAATGGCAACGTATCTCTTTTGCAATTGCGAAAGGCCTGCAACATATCCCCTCGCAGTTACATTTACCGACCATTACTAAACCAAAATTTTCACAGAATTTCATTTCATTATTAAATCTAGCGGTTCTAATACTACAAAAAGTCAAAAGTTGTCTTTTTATAATTCAGCTGAGCGAATAGGCAGACGGGTAACCCGATGGTAATTGTATGGAATTTCATAAAGTTTAAGCGTACAACTTCCAACCATTCAAATGTAAACTCCGTTTCAAATTAGCCGAGGCGTGTAATATCACGTAGGGAGTATAAAGCGGCCACTGAAGGATGGCCACAACTCACCGCGGTCTCCGTTCCCAGCGAGGTACCGTACACCCTCATTACGGTTTCGCGGTATTGTGATTGTGACCGAGCTTCGGTTACTCGTGGGCCACGAGTCGTGGCTCGCCAATGCGCCTCGCGATTCACGGATTATAATTATTATTCAAACAAAACGAAACAAAAAGCTGCGCGGTCTGAATACAAACAATGTAGGTGGTGTTATTACGGTTCGATAATGTTAAATGTGTTAAATGACAATTCAACTCTTCAGCAGCTTTATCTCATTTTAGTCAATTACAGGTGTTTTTGAAGCAAATAAAACTACGGCTTGTTTGACGCTAAAAAGTTTATAATCTAGAAAAAAATTGGAGCTAAACTTAGAATTCCATGTATTTACAAAAGAATTAAAAATAAGATTTAACTAAAATAGTTTGCTTAAAATTTAAGTGAAAACTTCCAAAGTCCACTTTGACCGTCATTCCAGAATTCAGATCAAAAGCAAGTTTTATTGTAAGTACATCAGACAACTCTCAGTTTGAGTCCTAAAAACACACTATAATCATATAACCATCAACCATATGCGCAGCGCCCCTAATATCAACATGTGAGTGTTTACCCGACCTCGCTACCCGACTAACCCCTAAATCGAGCGGAAACGCGATACGTGTATTAACGCTGCACAGGTTAGCTAGGAAACAGAGTAAACTAAGATATATACTAATGAAACCATTTCTGTTTCCTTATTAGTAATTTCAAATTATATTTCTTTGTCAGGTTACAGTTGTATACAGATATACATAGAGCATTTAAACAGTAAAGGTCCTTTTTTCTATGTTCTGTCTTTGTTATTAAATGGATTGCAGAATAACGGAAGCTATAAGAAAAATTGAAGCGTTGATATTCAGCAAAATAGTAATTTAAACAAATATGACCTGTTCTAGTTTATAAGGTCAAGTGCAGGATGAAAAAACGTAATCTCTTATATATATAAAAATTCCATGTCACGATGTTCTTTTTCGCTAATCTCCGAAACCACTGATCCGATTTCAATGAAATTTTGTACATAGCTATTATATGATCCAACTTAAAAGATAGGTTAGTTTTTATAAAATAAGTCAATGTCAATTAAATGTCAATCGTCAATGTCAAATAAATGTCAATTGTCAATAAATTTTTACATAAAATAAATTTCTGAACGATATTTGACATACATGATTTGACATCTACTCGTATAACCAAGGCAACGCGTGGTCAGATCCACTAGTAATTTATAAAATAGGTAATGGATATTTCCAAAATGGTTATAATTTCGTCCAAAACGATTATAAATACGATAATACATTAAAAGTAAACTCTGTTGAATACTGGTTTGTGCGCATACTAGTACAACCTCTGCGATGAGATAATAGCCAGATGAGGGCGCAACATCCGTTCCGCCTGCAACACCCGCATCCAATGAAGATTAAACAACTTGTTGGAGTAAACAGTAAAAAGGATATTGATAGTAACTGATTAAAATTTTAATGGATAGTTTAGAATGTCAAGAAAACCGAAATTTTAAAATAGGTATATGAGTTTGTAAAATTTTGCAACAAATTGTAAGTACACACGAAATTAACGCAAAACTTCGTATTTAAGATTAAAATGTAAAAGCAATAAGGAAAATGCAATTCAAATAATAGCTACAATTATATGTAATATTGGTGGAAATAAGAAGACATAAGGATTATATTGAAATTAAGATGTACCTCCATCTATGATTATTGATTACTTATTACATACTCGTATTATTGCAATGGACTGAAACGTCATTTGATTTCTCGTGTAATTTTAATAGCGCCAACTTCCTTTTCAGTGCCGTATTTAACTGACCAGTCGACTGGTATCTTATAAATCTAAAACATTAGAAAGTATATACAGTTATTATACACTGCAGAACAGTAATGGGAGGATGTGACGTAAATTATCTCAATTCAGATTCAATTATCGGACCAGACGTGAGCGAGAGATCTCGACTGCATTGTCATTGAAGTTTTCATGTCGTATCTTAAAAGCATCGCAGTCATAATTGTCAAGTGACATAATATCCGTTAAGTAGGGTCTGTATAAACGAAAACAAGTAAGCTAGAGGAGACGAAACAAAGTGAATAAGCGAATCAAATAACACAGGAGTAATCGATTTGGATTCCATCGAAAGGCTATCTGTTAGCAAAGGTGGACTTGTATGATTGTCACTATTTAATAAATCGTCAACTAGTACATTAATTGCTTTATAGTTTTATGTCAATACTACATTTAATGTACCATAATACTCGCCAACGCTTAAACGCTTACCAATCTTTCTCGCTGGTTCCGCGACACGTTCACGACAGTGAAACAATAGCCTTAGTACAACAACCTCATAACAGTGCAATTAAATACAATGATAATCTTATAAGAATACCTTTTGTGGCAAAGGGAAAACCTTCTTTAGAAAGCATTGCGTAAGTCTTAGATGATCTTTAAATAAAACAAGTATGTATTCATTGCAATGGCAATTTGGAAATAAACTTACATCGAACAGTTCGAACTTCGCAACGATTTAACAATCGGGAATGCTTCATTCAACTTTGAAATACAAAGGTTGTAGGTACAAAAGGTTGCTGTTAAAGACGATCTCATGAAACAATCTAATCACACTAAATTCTTAACAATCACATTAATTTGGAAAATCCATCTTGGAAATCCGCTAACATAGCAAGCTTGTAAAATGTCATCATGAATTGTTCGTCGTAGAAAGAAGCATAACTCTATACATGAAGTTTGAGTGAGTGAGCCGCTATTTGACACTATATATGATGCGAATACGAATGAATACGAATAGAGCATTATGCAAAAAATAGGTTCGTAGTATGTCGACAAAACGAATTGGGTTAATTTAAAGTTAAATGCAATACGATCGGATATAGGAACGACGGTAATTGTCGAAACCAAATATGTTGAGAATGGGTATTGTAACAGCATCTGTCGAAGTTTAACGAGTAATGGACGAACAGATGGACCAACAAACAATGAGCTTGGGATGCGGTTCGACAAGGGTCCCGAAACTAATAATAGTTTAATGTACAACAACAAACCCACGCTTTATAAACTTCAAGGACTTTAGGGTGGTTTGTTGTAATAAAAATACATGTAGAGAATGTGAGTACAGACTTAACATATTATAAGGATACTCGTTCTTGATTGAGAGTCAAAAATATTTGTTTAGAAATTATTTTTTGACTCAAAGATCACACATGAGTTATGGATAACAACAGAAATTAGCTTAAAAAAAACCAAATGATATGTAGATATACCAGTAAAGTGATATATATTGTAGCTTTTTGAACTCTTCACATACAACAAAATGGAAGACAAATTGCACATGTCATCTGACGGAAATATTTTGATATCTTTCATTATTAATTTGAACCGTTAAAAAAACCTGCAACGTCAAAAACCGAACGTAATAGATTTTATCAGTCATAATCGCCATTGTGTAATGCTCTGGCAATATGTAAATAAGTATTCTTGCGGGTCTTGCTTTTATTTTAATCGATATATAAGAACGTAAATTAACACGATGATGACGGGTTGTTCGTGAACATAATTCAACAACATAAACAAAACACCGAACGACAGTGAAAGCGTGGCCAATTAATGAATCGGACGACCAATTAGTGGTCGTTGGAGCTAATCGTCGATTGAGGCGGTCACCCAGTAGGTCGCCAGCGGATCTGGACTGAGGTCGGGCAAATGGACCGCGCAACGACCTTGTTAATAGTGAAAGACACAAAAGAAAACATAATAAAACAGATCGCACAGATTTCTGTTTGGAGCGGTTTTTGCTCGATGATTACACTCAACTGGTTTATAACTCTGTAAGAATAACAATGCCGGTAGAGGTAATCCTATTAAAAGTATTAATGATAGTGGGTTTACAGTTGTAGAAAATGCACAATCATCAATTTTTTTATGTACATGAGTTTTTCTACCACAAAAATCTTAACTATCTGTATACTTTTCGTGCCCCATTTATCAACAGTTGAAAAGAATGCGCACTAACCGCAAGAGTTTCATATTTTTAATAGAATTAGCACGGCAAAGGGCATCAATACATTTGTAAGACAATTAATCATTTCGCACCCCAATCTTTTTCGTTGCCATCGACTAATGATTTGCGACCTCTCACATGAATTTGTCACGTCATTTAGAGAATATATGGTAGTTAGAAATTTCACACCCGCCGAATTTGATATAATGGTTTTCTATTATACAAAACGGTAATATTTATCGCTAATCAATACAAACATTATTTATATACATAAATATGTGAAACTGGCAACTCACTTTTACATGTAAGGTTCGTGTGGGAAACAAACATGGCGGCGGGAGCTGATAACGTTGAAGATTGGTGTTGTTTGCTTACCTGTAACAACAAAGTGAAGGTTAAGAAAAAATAGAATAAACATTCGTAGGTGGAAAAACATGAGATACTATTGTATGTTGTGACCCTTAAACATTAATAAGTAATGGATTAATGTTATAACAGAGGCATAAAAATAAAAAAATCTGTGCGGAGCCTTCAAAAGATTTAATACCTCCATAAAATATTCATGTGATTATCATGCTGGTACAAATTTTTAGTGTCGACGAGGATAACAATACAGGGAAATTAGTAGTAGTGAAAATGAGAAGTCGTATAGATAGTAATGTAAACAATGACAAAGATGGGGATTACTTCGAAAACAGTCAAAGAATACTTCCATAAAGTGTTATCGCCTCAAAGTTAAAAGTGAATGATCTTAGTTATTAAATGACTAGCGATTTGTTCGTTTCAAAGCTACTCTTAACTACTTTAAAAAAGATTGGCTAACTACATACACATATTACCATATACAATTTATAACGAGACAAAATGAATTTGGGAGGTTCCTTCTAACAAATTACGTTCATTCCGACACGAATATATGTTATGGCATAAAAACGATATAATAACAGCTTTGGCTCCGATATGTGGCCCGTTGGCATCGTTCGCTATGTTTAGAGATTTCGCGGCTATTACACTGACCAATTTGTTTTACTGAGGTTAGAATCTCAGGATCAGTATAAGCGGATTATGGTCTTCAGTAGCAAAAGTTACTAATGAGCCTTTCATAGCTCGTTCCGTATCTATCATACTATGATATATACATAACCTTTTGGCGCTGGCCGGATCTCTCGTGGCAACTGTGAATAATGGACACTTTTTTTTCTGCTGGAAATGGGTCTTTACTCATAATAGAAAAGTAGTCTATTGGTCTGACAAAATACGGGTTGACAGTATTAGCAGTAAATCTTCACACATCATAAAACAACACTGAAGAACACTTAGTGTGCAGGTTTCCTGATTTTTTCCTTAACCCAACTTATACGTATTTCTAAATTCGCAGAATTTACTGTTCTTAATAATTGATTGTTTATGACGTCAGCCAGACTGATATTTCTTGTTTAGTATGTACTTCGTGTGGTATGTAATATAACACACGCACTGTAGAACGATCGCAAAAAAAAGCAAAATAATCATAGTAAAAAGAGAGTCTATTTTATTTGTTCATTTACATTGAAAGATTTTAAGTTTTGATTTATTGCTATAACTTTAAAGAGTCAACAAAAACTAGCAACACCTGCGCTGGATGAATGAGTTCTTTTTAAAAGGGTAACATTTTTTATTGGATTTGGCCGCAACCACAGATCATTGACGTTGCCGTGACTGTGTTGTAAGTGTAAAAAACAATAAGGCCACTCATAGAGCATACGTCATCTATACTTAATATCATAAAGCTGAAGAGTTTGTTTGGTTGAACGCGCTAATCTCAGGAACTACTAGTTCTAAATGAAAAATTAATTTTGTGTTGAATAGTCCATTTATTGAGGAAGACTATAGGCTATGTAACATCACGCTATGACTAATAAGAATAAAGCAGCAATGACAAATGTTGCAAAAACGAGAAAATATTAATTTCTACGTCGCCGAAGCTGCGGGCACAGCTAGTTGTAAATATCGCAATTTGAGAAGTATCAATAGAATGAACAGATCTCACGAGACGAATTATTTAACCTGGCAAACTTATATACACTTTAACTACTTTCATCAGTCATCGTACAGAAGGTACCTCCTCTTCACCCGGTCTTCCTCTCATAGCAATAGTAGCGATGGGGACCTCCAAAGTCCACTTATATCGCTCACGGGTAACGTTATATGGCGGATTGCGAGCTACGTTGCCGGTAAAACGACTTTTATGGTAAACGATATTAGAATAAAAATTACCTTAACAGTGACAATGGAAAATATCTCCGGAATACCTATATTATACAAGTAAATATTGTACAATATTAATATCAAATCATTTCCCTTCTGACTTATATACCTATGCTGGTGATTAATGGACTTGCTTGGTGATCGTCAAACGCTTCTCATACGTACGTTAATTACGGAAAGGTGTGAAAATGATGTATAAAATGGGTATCACTTTTATTACAATCTTACCAAGCGAATACAGGTAACCAATAATAATGATTACCTTGAGCTCACTTGTAAGAGTTCAACACAAGAATCGTGAGAAGCCAAGATGTATAAAATCGGGATTTACTTGAATTTTTGAAAGCAGGAGACCACCGACTCGTATTTTATTTCACGCGTTGAGTGAACTTTAAAACACTGTGATGGTCGATATTGGGTTTCAGGTGAATAAAAAGAAAAGAAACAAATTATCTTCCCGCCCCAGAAAAACTTGTTCTGTTCTGCATGCTTGGAAATTTTTTTTATTTCTGTTTTATGATTTAATAATGACATGGATATTGAATTTGTGTGCTGTACAGAGACGCGCTAAAAATACTGACGCTACTAGTCCGCGAAAGTGTATTGATCAGAGTAAAAATTGTTCTTGTACCAACTGTTAATACCTATAGTTGTAATAATTTAAACAATTAATTTGAAAGGAGACACATTAAAAATTTTAATTTGTTTTACAATTTTATTGTGTGAAATTACAATGAGCGGACATAATGCTTTGTCTCTTATTTACGAGTACTAGTCATATGTATAATCAGTTATAGAACAATAGCATCATACTGTTACTGTACGGTCTGTAAGTGGGTTTGTATTATATAATACATATATAAATATAGCAGTAGTTTTACGTTGATTTACACGTTATCTTATCTATCGGTCGAAGCTGACGGGCCGTCAGATGATAAAAGAGCGGTACGCGTAAGGGTTTGCGCAATATTGAGCGGTGGTAGACTATATGGCGGAGAATTCGTATCGGTATATTTGTTAGGGCGTATAATGCCGTTCCGTCTGTATATATGGATACGGAGTGTTTGCCAAAAGGACGACGTCACAATCTCACGGCAGCAGAAGGCTATATATTTCCATTGGTTACATTAAGTTAGATCGGTTACAATTTCAATAACCGTGAGGCAATTGAACACATATTCTATTTCTTCAAAGGTACATTCTTAGGTCCTTAAATGTTATGTATCTATCTATGTAAAATGTTGCCAGATTATATTGGCCTATTTAACCGTTTACCGTGTCACGCAGCGTCTGTGGCGGGCTTAAGGTGTTCAGCCAGATTAGAAAATGCAAATGGGCAAGAATGAGTCTAACGAACTGTCAGACACCTGACTGCAGTCCTGTATAAGTACATCTATTGGTCAGTTCTCGACGCCAAGATATTATAAATAATGGATTAATTGGAGATTAAAATGTATATCGGATCCGTTGATTATCTTATTAATCATCCATCACATCTACTTCGCAATAGGTTTCGCCCGTTCACTAATAACGTTTAGTTGCTGCCCGATCTCATAAAGATTTCGATGAACCTATTACCTAATAAATTGATGTATTGTTGAAGGAACAATATTAAAATCACTACCATTAAAAAGAGTACACAAATAAAAATATTTCCGTAGAATTGTCTAAGATATCCATAAACCAAAGCGTGCAGTATTTATACTTAAATGTATTTTAATTTTTCGCAGGAAATTCTTAGTCATTTCCTTTAGAAACTGTTTGTTGCCGCCGGTCGCACGTCTATCGTTTATCGTCAATTAATTTTCTTCTAGATCTTAAAGGCAAACCGATGTGCGCTTAATCTACGGTTCACATTTATGGAAGCAGATAAATGTATGCTTAAAAAAAGCCGCCACTTCCAGCGAAGACACCTCACACACCTGTCCCCACTACTTTCTCTGTAAATACATTTTACAAATAGCATAACATCCATGAACTTTTCTATAAAATTAATATGGTATATTTCTGTACACTTGGCACAACAACTGTGATTCAGATTCAACTCCTGACTAAGCTTCGTATTGAAAATCGGTCATTAAAAGGAGCATGCGTGTACTAAATTAAGACAGTTTCTACTTATTGTATTTAAAAAAAAATAGCATTCATCTGTGAGAATTAGAATTACGTCAACATTGCATGACAAAATATAATAAATGCTAGACATTTTCCACTTTATATCAAGCATTAAAAATGTATACAATATCGTGAAACAACTTGACATACGGCCACAGTGAATCCAAATAAGGAAGAGCGTGTATGTTGCTATGGTAACCGGACAGCTGATAAACTACTTACATAAATTTCTAAATACATACCTGCGTGGATTATTTAATTCATATCGGTTATCTTTATAGCTGTGTTCAGTAAAAATAACAATTCATCTTAACATCGGCGTTAGAATGTTAGAATGCCTAATGCAATACAAAGTATTTAAGAGTCAATATTTGCCTTTTGAGATTCACGCGAAATGACAATCGTGTGTGCTCACCATGTTCGGAATCAATAATGAATAATTCATGAGATTTTACTTCAAAGAAAGTGTAAGTTCAATGAAAGCATTTATACACGTTTGAATGTCACAAAATTTCACAAAACATTTGACATTTCGGAAATGCCACTGCGACCGCAGATATGAAGGAAGATGTTTTAAATTTATTAGAAGGGGGCATCGCTTCAAGGTTTGTTAGATTCGCTTCAACTATTACTTTGACATTTTATTTAACACTAATAATGAAACCTTCGTTCATTTTGTTACAAATTGTACACAAATTGCTCATAAACTTTTTATGTTTTTTAACTCTTTCATTGTTACATAGAAACGGGTCTACTCTCATAAAGAATAAAGCCGTAGCCCGGGCTGAAGAAACTACGCAAAAACGTGTTTATTCACGGGCCGTATGAACACCTAGTGTTTTTATATTAGTACGGTACAAGCGAGAGTCAGAACCGGAAGCACGACGACAATTGGCCTGGAGTCGCTAGACGTTTTAGAAAACTTAATTGCTAGTATGCGAATGATTTGCCAGATTTTTATTTTATATAAAAAAAAACAAACTCTCACTTTTGACCGTCTCATGCCACTGTCACATAACTCGACCATTAAAAACAATAACACTTCAACATCTCACAGTACGCCCTACCCACGTGCGCGCAACCCATCGTTATTATTATTATACCCCGATTAATGGTGACGTACAGACGTCACCTTCACCCGACTTCGGGACGCCCGCAAATTATAGGTATATTGAACAATGAAAACGTAACAATAAGGTAGGTATTTCACAACACTCCGCGCTACACAAAATCATACGATGATTATAAAAAGCGAAGCACAAACAGATACGAAACGTTAATTTGTTCAAATACGCGTACATTTAAATTGATGCTGTACGTAAAATTGATGGTACGAAATTTCGACAGCTTGGAAGTTAGACAACGGAAATTTTATAATCAAGCTCTTGGATAATGAAAAAAAAACAACGGGTTGCACTCCGGGAGTCCTGGCAGAAGTGAAAAAATGAAGAATTTAAAGGAAACACATAACATCCATGACTCCGTTTATTAGACGATAGTGGTTGCCCAGACGACCATCGAACGCGTAGATACAGCATATATCTCAAATATCGTCTTACGAATTTTCGATCAGATCACTTGTCATGACGCGAGATTAACATTTTTTATTTACCCATCACAAAAGGTGCACAACGCCGCTAAAGAAGTTTTAACTTCAAAAATTAATAATTTTTATTAGTTTTTGAAAATTCGATTTCTACGCTAGCAAAGCCCCTGGCAAAAGTCGGTGTATGTATGTATGTACATAATAAAGCGGATATCTCAATTAGGTACATGTACGATACAATGCAGAGCGAGCGTGAACGTGGTGAATTAACACATCACGTTCCAGTTGGCGCGTAATCGTCGCACTGATGATATCTCTGTTTAAATTCAGTCTATCCTTATCTATTTCTATTCCACCTCATCATCACCACGTTTCGAGGCCGCACGGTCGAATCACACTCGTATATTTCGGCACTTGTTTTGCTATCGACGCACAAATCAACGTCAATACTCATGGATTTTTCTTTCTATCTGTTAAAATCAATGACGATCAAATCCAATCAAAATTGTTTACAAAAAGCTTAAAACGACTTGTATGAAAAGAGACACAGAATATTACAAGCGTGTTTGATACGTTTAATATATTTTTTAACAAAATTTGTTTACTCGCTTACCGCTTCCCGCCATCTGTATAGCCAGTGTCTTAATGTTGAATGGCACGGCTGCGGCTAGGTCAAACACAACAGAGCGAAATATTAATTTTCATTGTGCTCGTAAACTCTCTCACAAGCCGACTTAGTCACAAAGAGCATTTTTTACACCATTATACTTGCTCAACTAACGAGGTCTTGGCAAGTAAATTAAATATCCGTTCATGTTTTTGTACGTTTATTTATAAAAATAAAGACTAAAACGCTGTTATCGTGTCATTCGGTTATAAATATTATTAACAATTGAATTAGATATGCAAGCACCTAAAACTTTGGGGCTTTTTTGGGGGCATGCATAGACATATATGTATACATACATATCATATATCGTTCAGCTTTACAAATATCACGTGCGGAAGATCGCAGCGTAAAGCCTTTAGTTGCAGGTGCCCTCTATCCCAGACGATGTTAAAAGAACAATACAAAACAAGTAACTTGCTGCACATATTAACTTTGCATTATATTAAACTTTCGTAAGTTAATACAAGTATGACCTTTGTATTCAATGAAACAATCGTAAGCCTATGCATATAATATACATATACATTGTGTATTAAACTAACAGTCACGGCAGACTTTGTTCTTCCCTATTTCGTTTTTAAATATTTGGCATTATTTTTTTATATATTTTTTCATATAAACCTTCACCTAACAATAACGAACACATAAAAGAAATGATTATCCAATTGGGTGCAGCCGTTTGGAAGTTATGCGCG
>DWGJ01002800.1:0-14825 GCA_018246895.1 Aspitha aspitha aspitha | reverse complement strand
CGCATGGTGAAAGAATTTTTAAAATCGGTCCAGTAATTTTTGAGCCTATTCATTACAAACAAACAAAGTTTTCCTCTATACTATTAGTAAAGATATACTACTCAGGCAAAAAGTTAAAATATGGGTTGATCTAATAATTCTGAACACCTTTGTACAAATAAATGTCTTCGTCTTTGTCAGACACGTACACGGTTGAAGAAATTATAACCTGAAAACCATATTTCAATGGAGTTGCCCTCAAATGAGTCTGACATCAAGCGCTGCAAGCACCTCGTCTTCCGTTCCATTGCGTTTTGTAAATGAAAGTAAACCAGCCGTTTGGTAACCCGCGGGTTGCGTAGCGATCTAAAAGCAGAAACAGTTGACACCATCTGCCTAATTAGTGCTAAGTGTTACACTACTTCCGCAATGCAGGACCCTTCGCGACCGCAGGCGACTGGCGATAAGCGATATTTTATAACCTCTTGCAACATCTCGCACGGCTATCTACCACCGAACTACATATAATGAACAGACAACACTTCATATAAATTTATAAATACATAAGTAATTTTCGAAATGAAAACTCGTATTCGTAATACAGACGGTTGTCAGCTAGAACCAAGTGAGCTAATCGTCATATGGAAGCCTAATATCTTAGTATATAAAAATGAACGTTTGTCTCTATGTCCTTTATAGAATCGTAAACCATGCATTGGATCATGTAATGATCTTCAACAAAGTTATTGTGCATGAGCTCGCGAAGGTTTCTGAGTTCGTACGACCAATTTTCGACAGATGGCGCCACTGTCATTCCAATGAATTTATTTTAGTTGGTGGCTTAGCAACGCGCGCTAGCTAGTAATAATACTCGTATATAGCATAGTATATATTTACATAAGTTAAGCGTGAAACTAATTACTCGCGTAGCATTTGAAACGGAGATAGGTAAATATTCGTTAAAACAATCTAGCGCAATTCGTTAGCTAATTACTTTTGTGGCTAATTTCGTTTGGAGTAGCGACGAATTTCTAGGCTTTGTAACAATGTTGCGTTACAAATTTTTCCTTGACGAAGGTAGACACATTTAAGCTGTTAAGTTGTTATAATTATATCGTATAATGAGCAGTGACAGCGTTGTGGTTTCTACTTAACTCACCAACTGGTTTCACGTATGTACCTACTTGCTACTTCGTATATAAATTTAGTGGCTCGATAAAGTGATCAGAGGTGTGTGAGCACTATTGCAGTTACCCAGCGTGGTAGACGATGTCGCTAAATCCCTTTATTATGTGGAAGACCGGCCTTCGGTAGCGAAATAGGGTTGAATAGAACTAACCTATAGGTAGAAACACTAAATAGAAGCAAAATAATAGGGTTGAGTAGGAAATGGTAAAAAAAAATTTCGTACTGCTAATTTTCGTGCTGTGTATTTAATATAGATTAGTCAAGTTGCGACATTCTGCCCTTGCATATGTGAATAATTTTCATATTAGTCATATCCGTGCCGCGTTGAACAGTGAGACTGCACCTTACGGTATGTGTGCGGGTTTGTTCGCAATTTATTCCTTCACACCTATATTCAGTGAATATTTAGTCGTAAAAATTGCTGTAGTAGTTTGCCGTTTTATATTTAATAAATAACAACAATACTATTACCAATTTTGACAGGCAAACTTCCACACGCATCTTTTTGATTTCAGATTAGGTACGCAATTAAATTGTCATGGTGAACACACAACTGACAAACATACATATGCAATTATGATAAAATGTTTATATAGATAATTTTACTACACCCAGACACAGCAAATAAATATGCTCATCACACATATGTTGGTTCTATGTGGGAACCGAACCCAGCGCCGTCAGTACATTCTGTGACTACTCGACCACAAGGCCAGTCAGATGCACGGATGCAGATTTTACGAATGCACACGATAAATGCAGGAAATATGCCAATACTGCGACCCAGATACATAGATTGTAGTCACGCTTGTAGTTTTATTTTCAAAATATACATGTATGTATATTTTGCACGTTTTTAAAGTGTTTCGAATTGTTATTAGCTTTTATATTTATTCGAGAAATGAACGGTAATATTTTCAAAGGTAAGTAACGTGGATATCTCTTATATATATAAAAATCCCGTGTCACGATGTTCGTTTGCTTAAATCTCCGAAACCACTGTACCGATTTCAATAAAATTTTGTACATATCTATTATTTGATTAAACGTAAAATATAGGATAGTTTTTATGAAATAAATAAATAATAAATGTTAATTGTCTATAAATTTTAACATAAAATCAATTTCTGAACGCACGATATTTGTCATATATGATTTGACATATAAGAAGTGTGTAAAAATATATTAAAACCGGTGTTCTTAGTATCGTAAAGGTCATTGACACCTCTGACAAATAGGACACCTACAAAAACGCAGTTTGCTTTACAATCGATGGATTTAAAAAAAACCTTTCATCCATTACTTTACGAATTTAAAATTAATTTTTCTACAATTAAATTTTATTTATATTTAACTAAAAACCTAACTTCGCATAATACTTTCTTCAAAATTGGCGGATTTTCAAACAAACATTCAACCCCCATTCAACCCTTTTAGTAGATGCCTACGCCATAAAAGGAACCCAAAGTTCAAATTTCATCTATTGACGTAGTTTCAGTAGTTTAGGCTCTCCGATAAATAATAAATTTGTCAGTGTTGAAATATCTTTTGTATTATTGATAAATTGTTATTATTTATCATTAATAATAAAAATAATTGGGACTATTTCACACACGGCTATGTGATTCGACATTGGACAATTAAATTTCTGTGTGTTAACTAGACAGCTGATAAACATACATATACACGTACGATATGATACTTATATAGACATATTTTATTACGCCCAGACAGAACAAACAAATGTGCTCCTCGCACAAATGTTTGTACCGGATGGAAATCGAACCCGCGACCTCCAGTTTTACCATTTACGTCTCTAACCAGTAGACCACTTGACCAGTTAATTGTATTGATAGTAAAAACGTTACCAACTGCCTACAAATTTTATGTAGATCAAAAATCTTTACCAGTGGTACTTCAAAAAGCCGCTTGTGTCCATCGTCAAGCTTCTGATATGAGTTGTAAACTCATTACAGTGTTTCTATAAGAGTACAACCCGCTGTTTCTAGCGACCTACCCTACCGGTATCAGCTCAGAGCATCGGTTCACGTTTATGAATATAAATGGGGCTAGTAAATTAAGATTGCTGTACTCTTATGGCCGCTATTCAAATACTTATTTACATGTGCTTTACGACATTCATCTTGGTACAAGTGCGTTTTTATATAACAAATCGACTGCCCTTTGCCGAAGTTAGACACCCTGACTGACCCAAAGATCGTGGGTTCTATTTCCATACAGCACAAACATTTGTGTATTTGTTTGCTTTGTGTCTGGTAGTAATAAAAATATGTATGTATCTATATATGTAGGTTATCGGCAGCCTTTGAAATAGCCATTTTTATACCTTTCTTGAATAATTCATAAATCGAATCTAATGCTGTACATCACCATAGTTGATGATCATTTACCATCGAACATAGCCGGTGGCAACACTTCGTCTCTGCCTAACCCTATGGGAAATAACTATTAATTACTAAGAAATAAATGCGGTACATCTTACGAATATTACTTTTACCTTGTACGGTGTGTTAAGGTAAAAGTCACGGAATAGATTGCAATAGCAAATGTGAGCATAACACCTGAGTATTGACCGTAACCTGACCTGCGCTTTGACTTACGTAAATACGAATCGATCCATGGAATTGGTTGGTTCCGTTCAGGGCTGCCAACCCTTTATACGTAATGAGATATATTGGATGGGCTAAATGTGGGTAATCGTGTAACATTTATATGCACACCGCACTTTTTAGTCACTCGGAAGTAAACCAAGTAACGGACAGACGTGTTTTATTTTGCTCCCTATATTCACTTATTATACCACTCTGCAGTATATAATACCTAACAGTAAAAATGTTGTACAAAATCCTGATGTTACGTTACCAAAAAACGATTTTGAAACGCATTAGTGATATACGTACATAGCGGGTTATTTTTGTTGTTTTTCGACCCTTTTTAAGGTTCCGTACCTAAAAGGTAAAAACGGAACCCTATTACTAAACCTCCGCTGTCCGTCTGTCCGTCTGTCTGTCTGTCACAAGGCTGTATCTCATAAACCGTGATAGCTAGAAAGCTGAAATTTTCACGAATTATGTATTTCCCATGTCGCTATAACAACAAATACTAAAAATAAAAAAATGTAAATATCAAGGGGGGGTCCAATAAACGTGATTTTCTTTTATAGATGGTACGGAACCTTTCGTGCGCGAGTCCGACTCGCACTTGGCCGATAATTATTTTTCCGCTGTTCGTAACTAGTTTGGTGTCGTAATGGAAGGTTTAGGGCCACATTGTGCTACGCTGGCCAAGGGCGGGTCGGCACTCTTCACACACCTTAAACAACCTTATGGGGAACTATTAAGTGTGAGCGTTTTCTCAAGAAATCTTCCTGTGCCGTTACAGACAGTTCAATAATGTATTATGCCTACTCAATTACACTTTCTTTTGTTATTTTTTCGTCTGTCCTCTTTTCAATACTATTTCCTTTAATTTCGTAACTATGAAATAAGCTTAGGATATAAGTTTTGACATTATTTATTTATTTATCAGGTGTTATATCTGTTTCGAAATGTTATCCTTGAGAAGTAAATAAAAAAAAAGTTGTAAAATCCGCAGTGCTTGCTAGGATCCGAATCTGAGAATCCCGGAGTGGAATTCTATCATCGAGACCACTATCCGCACACTTCCTATATACAGCCTGTAGAAGCTCCCGTTTCCCGGCGAAAACACCGCCGCCTGTGCCGCTAATCCCTTCGTTACAGGACTGAGAGTAAACCTTTTTCTACTATAAACCTATCAAACAGTACTATAATACAAAATACAAAGCGCTGATGGCTTGGGGGTTGGATTTTAAACAACCTGTGGGGTTGCGCGTTCGCATCCCTGACTTTTAAAAAAAGTTTATTTTGTAAAAAATCGTTTTCATGTCTAGTTAAAATAACACCGGTTCCGCTTAATATCGAATCTGATGAAAAAATTATCTTTTTTTTATTTAAGTGGAAATAGTGACCATTCATGTCCTCTAAAAATATAAAGATAGGTTCATCTTATTACTTAAAATGCAAAATGTGACTCGGTATAACGGTAAAGGAAAACATCGTGAGGAAACCTGCACACAACAGCAGGTATGTTATAAAATATATAACATTTTCTGTGTTACGTGATTTCTGTCAATCCGTTCATCGCCAGGGTGGTGCAATATGGCCCATCACCTAAGTCTGTAAGCGACTCGTGTCCAGCAATTTAAGAAAAAATAGGAATCAAAACTTACTAATTTGTTATTTCATATATAATGCATTTCATTGCAGATTACTTCGTTACAACTTTAATACAAAACCTACGTAATATTATTTATCTCAGTTTAAATGATGCTTGTTTCATACCGCTATGAAACTATTAAACGCAATAAAGCCGTGCACCAAACGAATGATACTGGCTTTAGCGGGTAACGAAACGCCCGTATATCAAAATAAAAACTTTCCAGCCAACAATTGCGGAAGGTATTTTACTTAAATGTTCTTTAAAACTGTTCTTAAACAAGTTATTCAAGCGTTATGAAACTGTGATATATCTATTTATCTACATAAGTAAATTAGGCTTTATATATGTAGTCTCGTTCATTAAAAAGTATGTATGTATGTACATATTGTACGTTTACCTAATGTTAATATATTTTCATACTTTATATTTGGTGATCATCTGATGATTTTGTACCTTTGAGTAGATAAGGTACTCATTGCACAAGGGAAATTGTGTTATAACCGGTAATAAATCTACATTTCGCAATGAATCTTATTTTCACATTTACGAATGATTTTACGCTATTCGATTAATGATTGTATTCTGCCCACAAAAATTTTTCGCAGAAGAATTTTTTTAAGGTCCTGAACACAATTACAAGTGTGAATAAAAGAGAAACAAACGAAGATGAATACTCATTCGTTATGTTGTAGTAAATTAAATTAAAAAAGATACAATCTGATGTTAAGTACGAGTATTACTCGCAACCCACAATTAAACACTTGTTGTGTTGTCTGAGGTGTTATTTTGTAATTAGTAAACGTGCAGTGATGTTCGCCAGTTGAACATTATTTTATTTCTCTGATTTTGTACATAATGCATTTCACCGGGGAAAGAATATCCGTACCCAGTACTTAAACAAGAAAGGGTTGAAAAATCAGTATTATAAAAAGCATATCACTCCTAACATTAACCCGTCTTAACCTTTGATATCTTGAGAAAGTCTAAATAAAACAAAGCGAAAAAGCTATAAAGATAATCGTTATTGATAGTAAGCGAACAATTGATCGAGATTATTTGTCAATGACATTCGCCCTTTGATTCGATCGCGTCGTCTAGACACAGTAAGTTATTCCACAGATAACATAACACTCTAAATTTTCATATTGAATAATCTTTTATTGATAGTTTTAAGTCAAATTGCATTTTCATGTGTCTGGCTTTTTCATGCTTAAATCAACTTTGGTCGATATTGAAAGGGATTCTTATAACCTAAATTAAACTTAGCTGATAGCTACTCGCTAGGAGATTACATTTTTCATGCTTTATGATAATTATGCAAACAAGAATCTAGTAAGATACAGCGTAGGTACAATGTAAGTCCCAACTGTGGTTTTGTCGAAAGCGCGCACGGAGCATTATATTTTGTGTTTCATATTGCTCGTTCGTATTTACATGACTCCTACGTCGTCTAGACATTCCATTTGCATTGCTTGTACAAATAT
The DNA here is from genome assembly GCA_018246895.1 of Aspitha aspitha aspitha. Classification (NCBI taxonomy): domain Eukaryota; kingdom Metazoa; phylum Arthropoda; class Insecta; order Lepidoptera; family Hesperiidae; genus Aspitha; species Aspitha aspitha. Next base: position 7,914 of record DWGJ01002800.1, on the reverse strand, counting down.
GCTAATAATATTTATTATGAAAGACAACGGTCGTGATCTCTCGATGTCTAAAGCTAAGTTTGGGTATCAGTCTATCATGTAAACGACTTATAAAAGTTAGTTCTAATCACGATTTTTTAGACATTATTTGTCCACTACTAGACACGGGTCTCCTCTTATAGTGAGAGGGTTCGCGAGCGTAGTCTTCCACGTTGGCCAAGTGCTGATTGGCAGACTTCACACACCTTAGAAACATTATATACTTCATAAAATACGCTTAGGTGTCCAGGTTTCTTAACGATGTTTTCCTTTACCAATATAACAAGTGATATTTAAACTTCAAGCTACATAAAGCATGTGACTTTATATAGTCAGTGCGTGCCAGGATTTGTACCAGACTCATGGAGTGGGAGACTGATCTTCAAATCACTAGGCCATAAGTGCTACTACTGTCACAGATACACAAGAAAATATTGTTCGAAACATAAAATCATGTTTTGTTTAAATTTTCAGCTGTTTACAATAGAACAAGCTCTGCTCAAGTTAGAATTAGAAAGCTGTTTTTGAAGTCATCTCCAAACTGCTGTACATATTTTGCTATTACACACACAACACAGTCAGCACACACACACATCTTTACACCTAATTTGGATGATGAAACTTTCGCAGTTAGCCGCACATTCGTAACCGAGTCCAAATTAGTATCTGTAAATACAAAGTGAATATTACATTTCATTGCATGTTAAATGCAAATCATGCTAAGGCTTGCATAATACTGTTAAGGGCGCAACTTTCGCTGGTCACTGACCCCTACATCAAAGGTGTATCAAATATGAAGTGAACCTAGTCATAATTTGTAGCACGGAGGGAATATTCACTTTATTAATTTTGACCATATTTTGCTTTTATGCTTTGATGTTTGAGTAGCTTTAGTGGTAACTCAAATAGTGTTGATATGCGCGTTAATGAAATAAAAATTGACCAACATAAAAATACAGTATGTTAAGAAATGCTGAACCGTATAACCAGTAAATAACATACATTTATTGCAAGGAAATCGAGTGTGAAAAGAGTCATAACAAGGCTTTAGTTTCATGAGTAGATTATTCGTAGATATCACTGAAGCAACAAAGCCTAGATAGACTGTCATATAGCCGTATACGAGTTCTTGTTTCTTTGTAAATCTAAAGCGACATGTCTTGGCGTACATCCAAAACAAATGCCGAATCAGACATTTTGTTTTCACAAATCGTTACTCACTATTTATTAGTTAAGGTCATGTTTTAAAGCAGAAATCAATCCTATATAACACGTGAGTGATTCAAATTGCTTAGAAAATATTTTCTTATTACTTGATATTAAGATATTAATTATTTACTTAATGTGTTACGAGTATAGACGGCCCCCTTTTCGAAACGACGCACGTCATACTCTACATAGAGTTTCCTGTATAAAATAAAAGATATACAAATATAGATATACAGGGTAAGAATGAAAGGTAAAGAAAGTTACAGAAAGAACAATAATATTTTCAGTGGCTTCATTACCTCATAGACAAAAATTAATGACATAATTATTTCAGCTTTTGTCGAGTTATTTTTAGAAGGGCCTACGTTTTCCATTTAAATCGCTGACGAACGTTATCTTTGATTGTAATATATCTCGTCATTCTTAAGGAAACGGAACGGAATGTAGTTGACCTTTAATACTTTGGGCTTAAACGAAACCTTTGTATTGGCTGGCTTGTTGATTTCGTGGTCGTGATTCATGATTAGTGTTTTTGGTTGAGAATTTTAATAATTATTGAGGTAATTCGAGTCAGCGATTTGTTTCCAAATTAGGGAATGAAATGCTTGTGCGGGAATAAAAAGCCGATACATATGCAGAAAGAAGAAACGAATGTGCTCATAACCTATATGTTTTAGATCGAATCAGTAGTATAATACGATTAAATTGTCTTATATTATCGTAGATTATACCCTTAAAACCAACATCCTAAGTTAGATATAAAGCTTGCTGTAAATAAGAAGTCTAGTCTCTACTCCTGAAAGCCATGCTTTACATACAAGGTCGCCTATGTTGTAAAGGTTTCATAGTCCACATGCCACAAGGTTGTGTGCTCAGTTATATAGGAAAGAACTAAGGGGGTACGACAGAATCTATTTCTGAAATCTAAGGCAACGTCCACGCTGTACACTTATTTTTAAATATGTATTTCATTATAGGTACCACAAAATTAGATGAATAAAAAAGGAGATATTAAAATATATTCCGAATAATAATAAATGTTTATAGATAATTATTGACACTTATAAAACAAGGATCTTTTCTACTCGCTAAGTTTACTTAATTAATTTATTCTCATCGCTTTAACAAATTTTCTGAATAAACTACAACAGAGTGTAAGTGTTATAATAGTCGTATTTGAATAATATTGATGGACATCATTGAATCAAAACACACAATCTCAATCGCAATTTGACCATTGTGCTATCCCATTGCGCTGTTCGAGGGACAAGTAACTCCGTTCCTCGTGATGTTTCGGTCTGTATTCTATTGAATTTATGGTAGATTCCGTTTTGAATCAATGGACCCTCTCCAGGACATGTAATCGTATTAAATTGTAACATAACATATGTAAAATTAGTTACGTGTGAAATTATTAAGCAGACCTCTTGAGTATTACTTCAAGAGGTCTACTGTCCCTATATATTTCTGTATTATATATGTATTTGTAATGATTACTATGTTAATAAACTAATCATACATAGGTAATAGATAAATATTATTCGACGTAAACTTTATTAAACGAAATCATACATAGTGATTATTGTTACCACTTAAAAATAGTTTTATGTCGAATAATTTCAACGCGTTATGTGATAAATAATTATTTATAATACTTGATTTAAAACTTGATTTGAAAATTAATCAAACTTGACTTATTATTAAAAATTACACATTACCTACATATTTACAAAACCATTCGAAAGGCACCTATGCAATGCTAAAAGCAATGCTAAACAAGAGGATTTATCTGTTTCAAAACAGTGTACCCCTTGGTGTTTAATGTGAGAGGTCCCGAAGGAGTACGTTGCCCAACAATCGGGATATGTATGGAACATTGTGAGCGCGTCTTTACAACAATAATCGTGCTTGATGAATCGACCACGCAGCTCTGTCCGGAACGGCAAATGATAATAATTTTTCAGTAAGCTGTAATATTTCATTGCTCTATTCGTACGAATGGTAAACCTCTGTGGCAAGTATTGATGATCATGAATTTATATTTACCAAAAGACGGGGTCGAATGTATTTGGGTTGACTTCATTTGGTCGGTAATTTGATATTTGCATTTAGTGCTTCAATTTCCATTAAGTAGTTATGTGACAATTGTGATTTTTAACAATGGTACATTAGACATTTCATACTTGAAGGCGAAGTAGAGCTTTTGTAAGTGTTCATAATGACTTGCTGATTAATGCAAAAAAAAATCTAGGAAAATAATAATTGTATCTGGTATTTAAATCAACTGAAATACAAACAATCTAAAAACATTACGTTTACAACTGATGCACTTACATTACAAGCGATTCATCCCAGACCTATGCGTTCACCCCTTTCGAACTATTATCTTATTCCAAGATGGCTGCCTCTTTACCACCACCACGAAACTCCGCTAGTGACTTCGACAGCTGCTTTCTTTATTGGCTTACAATAACCGCATAAATATGCCAAAGTAGGTTACTTTTTCAAATCTGAGGTAAATGTTTTTAATGCTTTTCATTTGGAGCAAGTGCGCGATATGACGCGTCAGCATTTATCCAACTGACCTATATGTATTTTTGCTTTCATGTTATATACTGGGTATTCTAATAATAATAGTGTATTGAATTAATATTTCTGGACACCTCCCACCCACCAACGTTTTCCAAACGTGGCTTGTACCACGTCAGACAACTAATAAAGCCTATTATAGCTCTCTTTTATTGGCTTATGTTAAAGCTTATTCTACATTTCACGCTCCTGGGAACAAGCCCATTGTATTTTCCTAATGGAATGAAACACTAAGAAATGGAAATACAATAACCTTCATGAGGTCAAACGTTGGGTCTACTTCTACATCAAAGTTATACCAGCATAATCAAAACATCAATATTAATTTGATCCGAGTGCTGGGTTATATACAATACGTAAGTACACGCTACGTAAGTATTTCACGTAACTTCTTCCTATACATATTATATTCATATTCACCTGCGGCTTGTTAGGGCGTCGAACCTACCAGTTACTGTAACGAGAAAACAGGGGAAAGCTCTACTCACTTTTTCGATATAGAAATTAGGTTCTTCAGTGTAATGAGATCTCAAGGTTGCAAATAAAGGGGAAGGGGTTATTAGTTTCTTACATCAGAACATCGTAATTTATTGATCCTTTTAAAAAACTGTTTGGGAGTATATTCCCGAACTTCCTGTTAGGTCTAGTGAGTTTATTCACTAGTGGAAATATCGAAAGTTTTCTATTGTTTCATATCGATAGATAAAACGAAAGAATATCCGATCCAACGAAGACTTATTATTCTTATGCGTACGAGTACGTACTTTAATAAAATCGGATTCGTACTAAAATAAGCCCTATAGTAATTCTAATGGACGAACTTATTGGAAATATGATAGGCGAAAGAACTTCGTTAAGTCTGTAGTGTGCGGAATTCGTTGCCTCTGCCTAGTCCTGTGGGAAATAGGCGTAATTGTATACATTTGTTCTGCTATACGTATGTGTTGTTGAGAGTATTGCGTTCCCAAAAGAATAAGGCTCCATTTACTTTAATAGGATCCATAGTGCTATTGCCCAGTCAATGTTTGTAAGGCCGCAACGTACTGTCAACTTCTTTCGATGTTGCTAATGCCCTTAGGGAATAGTAAGCAGCCTTATTTCTTTAAGGTTAGCACAAAAATGACTACCCATAAGAGGTAGTTACTTCTTTTGAGCTTCCAATTTAATTTAAAATTAAAATCGATAGATTACACATACAGATTTTAATAATAAGCAAAAATAATAAAGGTAATCTTATTAATAATGTTCATGTACCTACAAATCACTACATAGTATAAAACAAAGTCGCTTTCTCCGTCCCTATATCCCTATGTATGCTTAAATCTTTACAACTACGCAACGGATTTTGATGCGGTTTATTTCAATAGATAGAGTGATTGAAGAGGGAAATTCATATGTAAAACAATCATGGTATAGGGAAAGGGGAATTGTTTTACTCCAAATTTAACGCGTGCGCGCCACGGGCAGTAATGAATAAATCAGAACTACTGGATCGATTTTAGTCATTTTTTCAGTGATTTACATTGGCTATATATTTTATACCCGTGCGAAGCCGGGGCAGGCCGTTAGTCAAAAATAACCACAGAATTGTTTCAAGTGCGTGTGTATCGCTCGTTAGTTTTACAAGTATCATGGCACCCTCTTCAGTCGCTTAGCAAAAGATAGATAAAGATATGATAGTCAATGACATGGCATACTTTTTAGAATAGTGGAATTTCCATGAGACTGCTATTTACTTATAAAACGCATTCCCCGCATTGTTGTTTAAAGGAAAAACAGTTGTGCTAAGATGAGAAGAATTGGCCTTGAAGATTGAGTGTCTGTAACTTATTTCAAAAACTCATTTCTAACTGAGGTTCGGTATAGGTATTAATATAAGTGTGGGTCAAAAAATAAAATAAAGTTTAGAACAATTGTACCCTAAGAAGTAAGAAATAGTAACATTAACTGCAAATAGAAATATAAATATAATTTGAGATAAACAAAACATATTATGTCGTCGTAACCGTAAGTAACCGTAACCGTCGTAAGTTAATGTAGATATAAATAAGTTCCCGAGTCCCGAATAATCCCGCTTCGCTTTTGGACGCCCTACATTACTTTGTTTCTGGGCTAATAGCACATTATGCTAAGAAGTAGATAATTTGTGGATAAACAATCTACAAAAGGGATGAATACTGACAAATTCAGTTTTTAGGGTGGATTTCCTCAGATTTACTATCGCGACAGGCAAATCTTGAGTTTGTAAATTTCGAAAAAAATGTTTTCTGTTGATATAACCTACAATAGACAATGTTCAATGTAGGTTTTAAGTTATTATAGTAAGGTTAGGTATTTATTATTTAACGAGTATTTTATGCAAATGTTGCATAATATATACTTAAGTAGGTATATAAAAAACAGCGCAGCTTTATTATACGTATAAATATAGGTATAATTTTCATTCTATTCATAGCTATTAACGGGAGACACCCTACAATTTCCCTTGCGTCGAATACTTTTTGAATAGGTCACAAATTATAGGTATACCCGGCCTGATCAACTCAACCATTAATACCAGTGCTCGAACCGACATTGTTGTGTGAATTATTTCGGTTTTTTATCACAATAGAAAATATTCTATATTTGAATTACATAGTCTCATTAAATTTTTTTATTACTATTTTATTATTATTTTAGTTTATTTTTCATTTTGTTATTAGCATTATCCTTATTATTATTATTAATATTGTTTTGTACTTTAATTTTTTTTGTTTGTTTTTAAGTTGTTTTAGTAATATCTTTATTATGTGCTGTTAAAGACCACTGCAAATAAAGTATTTTATTTCTTTCTTTCTGAATGGCGTGTAGCTCGAGTTGTTAAAGACCCTGACTGCTAAGCAGGACGTCGTGGGTTCGATTCCCACCCGGGTAAACATTTGTGTGATGAGCACATGTGTTTGTCCTATATAAAAATATATATAGGCACCTATATGTAATTTATAAAATGTATGTGAGTAAGACTGTCCGTAGATATTATTATTATTATTATTAAAATTGAATTGGTCTAGTTATCTATAAGTGAAAGAATTTTCAAAAAAAGCTAGGTACTTTGGAGTTTAGGGCTACAAATAAACAAACATACCCTCTGTAACACATATGAGGATTTTTGGTAAGTAACCTACTTTCACATAACAGAAGGGCTCGGGAAATTTCATCAGTTTCTTTGTTAAGTTAATTCTGTTATTTATCACTGGACGCTTGATGCGATTGGATTGCCGCCCTTTGGGGCGACAATTTATGTATCGTTTTTGTTGCAAGCCCAAAAGGAACCGTCTTCCCAAGCACTGTCATAAAAAAGAATCAATTTGTATGAGAATAATATAAGCTGCTAATCTTATCTTATCTTATCTTATCTTACTAATATTATAAATGTGAAAGTTTTTTTTTAATACCTACCTGCTTTATTTGTGACACTTAAAGCTAACAGGTCGTACAAAAAGGGTGGACTTAATGCCTAGTGTCAGTTTAAGTTTGTGATTATGTTTCATTTCATGAAAAAACTACTGGACGGATTTGCATAAAACTGCTACAGTAATATAGATTATACATCGGAATAACACATAGGGTACAATTTGTAATGATTATATGTAATTTTGGTCGTAATATAACGATACATGTCAATTAAGTCGGAAAATGGCTGAAAAAAGATGTTTTTTTACTATTGAAATGATCTGTCACGAAAATTAATGTGGCAGACCAAATTCCACGCGAGCGAAGCCACGGGTAGAAGCTAGTCCAATCACTTTTTTAAACCTTTATATAAAGAGACCTTATAGTGGGTATAGTTTAAGCAATAATAACACTGGTCAAATACGGATTCATAGGCTTCACATATATCAAAAAAATAGTGATAGGCGAGTTAAAAAAGATACTTTGTACATGAAACATATAAGAAAATGAAAGATTTTAAGAAGTTCTTGTAAACTTTCATAAAACTACTTTCATAAAAAGAATAAACAAAACAGCTGTCCAGAAGAGTGCTGTGAGGTTTTTTTCCTCCGGCTTTTTCCCTCTCGGTCTACATTGCACTAACGCCGATGTAAACCCCGGGTGTAC
>DWGJ01002799.1:0-14825 GCA_018246895.1 Aspitha aspitha aspitha | reverse complement strand
CTCAATTTAATGCCTGTGTTATTGTAACCGAACTGATAAACATACATACGCACAATATAGTACTTGTATAGATATTTTTATTACGCCCGGACACAGAACAAACAAATGTGCTCATTTAACGTTCGTCCTGGGTGGGAATCGAACCACGACCTCCGGTTTTGCAGTCAGGGTCTCTAACTACTCGACCACCCGGCCAGTCCACACGTCCTTTTGTTATTCGATAAATCGTAATATAATTGTAGCTCGGCTAATCTGCGGGGTTCAACGATCACTCCACTACCAGCAGCTATAATACTTCATGGACATTAAAGGTGATTGTCAATCTATATATATGTATAAAAGAAAGTCTGGTTTGTTACAACACTGATAACTCGAGATCTGCTTTACCAATTTTCATGATTTTTGATTCGTTGGATTCCTCTCCGCCCCGAATACCAGAATACATCATAAAAACAAATACATAATTATGATAGATGAATCATTTTCCCCAAATTTTCATTTCTTTCGCAATAGGAAAGAGAGGCAACCCGTGAAACGGCTAGGTCAGAAACGACAATTATTGACTGTTAGGCGGTACGAAGTTCGCCGGGTCAGCTAGTTTCATATATAATTACAAAATACTCGAGCTGAATGTGGTTATTTATAAATATTGGATAATAGGTTAATGGATTACGAAATTGGTTGTCCCGGTAAATGTCCGCTTTGTTGTCGAAATTTGTGGTTTAAGTATTTAATCACATAGTCCATTAATCAACGTTTTTATAAATAATCGTCATTTCGTTGCAATTTGGTAGCACTATGTAGTGACAATTTGAAGTATATAGGTACCTACGTATGTAGATATTCTTGTTAAAGGGACACGGATTTAGGACTTACCGAATTTTAGAGTTACCCATGTCTGTTTTGCGATAGCGGTGGGCACTTAGGGCTTTGAATTGTCAAACACTTGGTCGGTAATTTTAGACAAGGGTACTTAGATAGTGAAAGTGTTTGAAGAGTTCCTCCTGGGATTGTTGTTTGTTCCAAAGTCGAGCGAGGTGTCAAATGTCGGCTTGATGTTCCCACGGCAGTCGCCAACTCCAACAAGTTTGGCAAGTTCGCTCCTGTCCCCGCGACACCTGAGAATTTTAAACAGGCGCCAGATGAACGAGTTTATTCGGCGATACTGAAATATTTAACTCGCCAAGATTTCTTGTTACGAACTTCAGCGGTCGGAGTGTTATTGTATATTCAAAAAATAAATGCTCTTATGCTTGTCTACTTTAGGACCAGCGTTCGTCTGTGTATCACATATTAAAAACCAAATGATTTGTATTAAACAATGAAACTTGATATTGGTAGGCATTTAAATAAATAAAAAAGGTAATAATGTAAGGTAACATTGTATGTTATTTTCCCAGTCATAACTTTTGACAAAGTTGCTGGCGTGGGTTTGTCTTGATAAGTATGTATTGAGTTTGTCGGTGCCTAATTTATTATTTAGAGGACGAAGTTCGCTTTTCCGCTTATTATATGTAGTAAGAGCTCCCTCGCAAGCATAACCGTTTTGTTTCAGAAAACTTTTGTGTATATAATTTCTGTATATAATTATATCGTACCTATATAAGTAGGGAAAAAGCGCTGTGTGTCTTGGCGACCAATTGGAAAAGCTATTTCAAAGCTACTTTTATTCCTAACTGCCTATAGTATGTAGGTAAAAAGGACATTATTATTTCGTTGCTGATGGCTGGCTGCGTTGACTGAAGCTGTGACAGTATGAAACGTTACCTCTCGATTTTACGTTTACCATCTTTACCTCTTTAATTAAATAATTAAAAAGTTCTACTTTTATACATATTTATACAGAAAATTTGAAAGAGATATTGATAGGTATTGTTTAAAATTATGCAAGAAATGTCCAGAAGTTGAAGGCTTACGCATCTAATAAAATACGTTCACGGCTCTATTTAGGCAAACATAAATGCAAAAATGGTTGCTTGGTAGTCGGAGGACGCGAGCCAAATAGCGGCATTAAATAACGCGGTATCTGCAGGGAAATGTGGTGTGATAGCATCACCGCGCGTTGCCAAATTACACTCTGGGTGCGTTTTACAATAACAGAGGGGTCGCTGGGCCCGAGGGTCCGTCACCCAAAATCATACGATCAAAAGACCTCTGAATTAGAATGTGCTAAAACAACTTATCATCTCTGTTCAGGAGCCACCGGCTATTTCGTAAGTATAAAAAAGTGGTATCAACGGCAATATTACAAGAAATATTTTATAAACGTAATTAGTGTTGAAGCCAAGATAGTAAGTACTCTTTGTACTGATCTGAAGAGTCGAGGATTACCCTTAGAGCTTTGAATGAAGCTTACTTTAACTTAGAACCCCAGGAGAATAAAATGAGATGTCCGAGAAATTATTAAAAATGAAATTAAATAACACGTAGGTACTTACGTTTTTTTATTCATTAGAAGACTAGTGTTCAGCAGTGGACCAATAAATCGGTAAAAAGTATGACATTAATATATTTCGAAGCTTATTCGTACATCTTAATTCAAGAAACGCAGGAATACTATGGTTATAACGCTTATCAACTGGTCAATAGTGTAATGGTAACAATCACTCACGAGGAGTTTGTAAGCATGTAGGTATGTACATACTTCTTGCTATTCATTCATAACGTGTAGGTATTTCACATAAGTTCTTGAAGTGCAGACAGAGTTGTTTAATAAAAAAGCAAGAAAATTTATACCTCTTCCTCGAGGTTTCTTTAGAGTACTATTAAAAAGCTTACGTAAATAAGGATGTTATATGCTTCGCACGTTATTAATAGTATAATATGCATCGTAAAGCGGGAGCAAGTTGCAGTTAACAAACATTAGAGATAACTGGGTCGTTATAAATCTTTGTTAAGTAAAACCCGTTCTCATATTTTCAAACGTTTAACGCTCGCAGCGTTTACGGTAAGCAGACGAAACTCATTTTTAGCTTGAATATTAGGAAGAAAAAAATTCTTAGCGGTAAAAGATGAGAAACTGGTTAATTTTCTCCTGTTTTGATTAAACAATGTAAAAAGTGTAGGCGTGTTTGTTATTTGTGAGCAGGTACAGGGTATTTATACATAATTCGGTAGCGGTTTGATTAGAAATTCTGGTTGTGGTGACGGTGCGGAATGGTGGTCGTTTTTGTTATAAAGTATGTAGATATATACATATGTATCTACATTGTTAGATACATTAATTTCTATTTAACATTTATTCCATACATTCGGAACGAAAAGCTTTTAATCTTTATCTCCAACGAGATAAATAAATTCAAGCTCTAAACAAAGGAAAATATTGCAACAAAGGATCCCCGCTTTGTTAGTTTTTAAAAGCCGTGATTAATTTTGCGTTTTTTCGATACCTTGTTTCATATTCATAGATAATGCTTTTCAAGATAGGTTTTATTTATAGTCTAGAAATAATTTTTCATTTTCATTTTACCTGTTATCTTAGTTGATTCGTTCTCTGCATGTTTTCAAATTAATAAACCTTGCAAATGGAATTTTGGAAAACAAATTACTAAATAGGTGAGCATTTTTGTCGTTCTTTCTTTATTTCTATTTATAGAATGCATCATTCCTGCACATATTCCTGTTGCTTCGGTATAGACCTAACATCCATTCCAAGGCACACCCTAAGAGTAGACACGACACATCAGTGAGCGCTCACAGGTAAAGTTTTAGTTCTATTCGTGCACTTTAACTGGATCGTATATCCTCTTGTTATTTTTATAACTAAACAAAGCACTTTGTTTCAATAAGCAATTAATTAACAGTATAAAGTTTCCCTGGTTTATGTATTTTTTATGTAATAAAAATGAGAAAAAGTAAATTTATTGGTACAACGGATAAGCAAGATGGCGCGACAGGCGAGAGGAGCCGTATATCAGGCGGATTCATGACGTTTCTCGGATAATGAGATTGTTTTAATTTGGCTACTTCGCCGCGGCTTCTGTGGGCTATCCTTTTAACTTGCTAATCAGGTTATCTCACCGCATGGATTTGCAAGCGGAACGAAATGGAACATTCAAATTTTCTTTCCGTGGCATTTTTCAAACTGATATAGGGCCTCTGAGTGTGCTTGCTTACACTCAGATTTATTACAATTATTATATTACAAAAATACCAAGCTGGCAGATGTACGACGTGGTTCCTGTGATCATAGTCACTACAGTACTGTATGTATGTATCTACTCGTATATCACACCTCAGTCAATGTAGGATATGTATATAAATACCTATATCAGATACTAGCTGACCCTGCGAACTTCGTTCCGCCTTAGCAAGTTCCTTCCTTCCTTATAAATAAGCAGATTTTTGATTTTATTAAATTCGTTTGAAAGTGTAATTCCGTTCCACCGCGTTTCCATGAAGTCATTATAAAACGCGGTCGAACGGGATAAAAAGTATCCTATGTCGGTTTCCTGGTTCTAAACTACCTCTCCACCAATTTTCAGCCAAATCGGTTCAGCCGTTCTTGAGTTATAAATGGTGTAACTAAAACGACTTTCTTTTATATATGGATGAAACAGGGTAGATGTTTATGTTATGAACTACGACTATTTTATTCTTTTTCATTTGGAAAAAAGGTTTCCTCTCGGAATGATGAAGGATAGGAAAGACTATTTTAGACTACTACTTGACCAAGTGTTTTTGCAGACTTAACATACCTTAAAACAATATGCAAAACGGTATGGTTGATAAATTTTCTTATTATATAATTGTTTTATTGATTGATGCTCTAATATGTGTACTTGCCTTGTACTTAGAACATTAACAAAGTCGTGGTAATAAAAACATTTCATTTCATTTGCTCTATAAACTTTTTAAAGTTTAGTTAATTAACAATTGAACTATAAGCTACTATACTTTCACAGCCATATTCTACTTTAGTGTGTTTGTATTACGCAATAACAGTTGTATGGGTTTTTATGGGATTGCTACTAATAACTAGCTTACGGTCTGCGCGAACATTCGGGGCGTGTTTATTTGATAGTAGCGTAGGGGTTGAACGGGAATAATATAGAGTTCGTATATTCCTGCTCCGTATTTAAGTCTATTTTCCATTAACTCTTGCCTTTCGGGCTTATCGGATTAGGTCTGTTGTTTTTCCTCTCTCAACACTCTATTACAATAGTTATTTCTAGCATTGAATTAAATGTATTATTTAAATTATTAATTTGCACTCGAATCCTGGTTTAGTGCAAATAACAATAAACTGAATATTAATCAAACAATACATGCATTATTAGTATACGTGCATTATTATTATAGGGTAAGATTAAAATTACGATACAGACATAAAATAAAAAATCTAAGCAATTTTCATATAAAAAAATCAGGGATAGTAGTCGCTACTAATGTAAAAATCAACCTACGTAAATCCTTTTATCGAGAAGTGGCAAAATTTATTGCAATAGCCGCGCACGGCGTTGTGTATGGCTTTGCGATGGCGGAGTACATTGGTATCTACTTTAATACACGCTTCGGTACTGGTCAGGTTGTTTGTGTTTATACTAATTATTTAATGCAATGAAATATACTAACTTTGTACCATACAATTTACAATGCGTCCGTCATACAACGACACTAGGGTCACAGATTATTTTGATGTTAGGCAATAGTCGTACTCGTACACCACATCTTGTGGATTATAAATACTTCTGGCATGCATTAAACATGGTTGAAACGATAGATTACTATTTTCATTACTCCATAAATAAATACAGATATTTAAAGTAATTTTTAAGTTGTTATAATTAAAAAAATAACAACTATGCACATTTTGTGAGTTGAGTGCAATAGAGTTTACATTTTGCGAATTTACAAATCACACATACATACACGTGCAAAAAAGAAACTCATTTGCTTTCTCTTTTCTTCGATGGACATATTTTAGGCTGATTCACTTACTCTATGTATATATCTTTATGCTGAAATGTGATATAGATATTTCCAAAAAATATAGCCAGTCCTAATAAAACTTAAAAGAAGGATTTTACCTATAATAAGTATGTAGAGTCTTATGTTTAGAATGTTTCGTACAGGGAGAACCATTTTACCAATAAAACCTGTTTCAACTTAGTCATCATGTTAAATTATTCGCTTTTACCCTTAATATGTATTTTCTTTCGAGTAGAATTTCAATCAGTCGGATTTAGACAATCATTAGGTCTCGTGCATTCCAAAGCTAAAGAGCCAAAAAGCAATTTTCTATGCGTTAAATGGCACTGTAGCAACACTTATTGGATTATTTGTTTCCTATCGCGCTCAATGGGGGTACAGTATCGGGCTATTGAGCTGCAAAGGATGGAGGTGGAAAGGCTCATTAAGCCGACAAGGCTCCCTGAGAAGTAAAGAATACTTCGGGTAAACGGCTTACGTCTCTTTACATCCTGTGTCGTTATTGAATATTCCAGATATGTACCTATTTACATAAGAAACCTACTCGTAAGATCTATATGTTGATCCAAATAAACAGATAAACAGACAGGTAACAAATATTCCATACATTATCGAATATATTTCGTCAATAAAGCTTTATCTCCACGTAGAATTTTTGAATGATTTTTATATAAATAGAAATCGTGTTGGTCAATAATAAAACTTGTGATTAAATTTGTTTTGTTATAAGATATCGTTGCCGTATAGATGACATAATGCACGTACATAGGGTAGATTTAAGAAGTGCGAGCACAATAGCTACTCGAATCTCTTGAGGCGCGGCATTTTCGGATACACGTGCCTCTACAGCCGTCTGATTAGGATCTCTTGCTGCCCCGCGTGACGTAATCCACGGATACCTACTCGTAAGGACGCCCTCCGTCCGGATTTTCCCGTTGTCCCAATTCTCGGGGCATTAGCACATTACGCCTTGGTTACAACGCCATCAAGTAAAGAAATATATTTTCATGTGTGACATTTCTAGTCGCTACAGAGAAAATTACTGTGTAGTGCACTTTAATTTATTTAATTATGAATACATTTTGTTTGAAGGGCGCTAAACCCACTAAGCAAAATATTACTTCTAGAAAAGCGATTTCTTCTAAGCCATCATCTGAAAGAAGAGATAAAAGATTTATAGAGATAAATTTTTGTTGTTCCATTGGTTAACACCGGTCTTCTCTTATAATGTGAAGAAGTCTATAGTCTACCGCATTTTACAAATCCAAATTACTCACATTTCACACACGTCTAAGATCATATTGGATTACTCTAAGATGCATAGGCTTCTTTACGATGTTTTCTTTCACTGCTACAGCACGTAATATTTAATTTTATTAATTTATGTAACGTACGTATTTTGTAAAGTTAGAGTTTTCTGCCAGGTTAGATCCACGAAGAGCTGCATTCCAAACCTTAAGCTTATCACTGCTAGACCTACATAAATTAATACATGTATGTTGTACATTAGCACTACATAAAATGTAACCAAAAACGGCTGGTTTGACACATAAAAATGTTCCGGTACAGTTTAGAAAAATGGCCTTCAATTAATAGAGCTTTTGTGTTGAACGATAAATGTAAATCAATACATTGAGCGAACTATATTGCACAATGTAGCCATTGAACGCAGTTGGTGCATGGTAAGCACAATACTTTCCGCTCAATGCATTCTCTATTGAATCAGCGCTCGATTGTGCCATAGTTCAACCTTTTACATAAATTTTAGGATTGAACTTTGTTATTTCTGACTGAAATGTGAAAATCAATTAGATATTTATATTCTGGAATAACAACGGTTATTCTGACACTGGAATGATTTTATTAAGATGACAGCATTTATTTCTTGTATAACTTTTTGCAAAACTTTATAATTTATGTAGGTATACATATTACGATATACGATGAAAGAGACAAATAATTTTAATCAGGTCCATATTGTTCTGTTTGCACTGTACGTATGATTTGAGTTTTATACTGACTAATCTTTAGTCTTAAAGATAAATGTATCTACGTACATTTAAAAATAAAGCGCGATTCTAAATCCGCGTTGAACCCAAACTGTGTTCGGAAAGCGAAAGCAATCGCGGTCCGCATTTGGTTCAGCGTAGGTAACGGGCTATTTGAAGTGAAAAAACATTTCGATTCTCATATAAATAAATCTTGGCGAGCATAAAAACTTAATAATTCGTAGATGTGAGGGTGCCCGGGTGTCCGTTACAGGGACTGCTTCTGGCGGACGTTCGTGGAATATTAACTCAGAATGGGATAAAAATGGCGGCATGATCCCGTCTCGGCTCAGGTGACAGTAGAATTTGACGTTGGTAATTTGACGCCTTTATCCGGGTCAGTTTCGCAACAAATAGATGCCGGGTTGTGGGGGAAACTGGATTAGGGGGTTGAATTGACGTGTTTTGCATAATTTCCGATACCCCTGAAGTTTAAATCATTTTACTAACGTGGCACGTTACTCGACGCACGGTGAGAGTAATGACAAAATGATTAATTCGCAAGTTATATTAAAATGTATAATATTACATCTAAGATGTCACTTTACCTTTGAATTCACCATCGAAGATATGTATAGTTATCCTACTGTAAATAAAAATATCTTCTTCATTTTGGAATCTGACAGTCCAAATAAAATATTTTCCAAAAACATTTCTTATAACAGAAAAAGAAGACATTCCAATATAATGTATGTAAACGATGCTACACTGCCAGCTCTAACACGGATTAATAGCCGAAGTACTATAGGAAACTCGTATCGTATAATCATTATTAACAATAATTAACACAAAATAAATACGAATCCTAGTTATACAGTGTAAGCAGCAATGGAAATGACGAAAATGATGAGAACGTTTTTAGTGGGCATTTCTTAAATTTTATTACTTACTACACGAGGGGCGTTCGTCGTTTCGGATCAGCGATAATCCCATTACATTTTCAGTTTCGGCTATTTGAGTGCCCGGACCGGCGGCAATAAAAAGTTATTATTGAAACTCAGGTAAGTAGGTTATAGCCCTTCTTTCTTCAAGCGTCGGTAGCTGCTTCATAAAAGGAGTACTTTAAGACATACTCGTATGTATAGTGGTTGTTAATGTATGTAGAAATCATAGTGTAGGCAAATATAAAATTGTATGTAAGAATTGCAAAAGTATAATTGTTCAGACCAAGGTATGTTATGACCCATTATAGACACATTTCCAATTTTTAAGTGCCGTTTTATGTATGATAAATATCAACTTAAGATGTATGTAACGAAAGTACCTACTAGTATATGTCACAAAGCATGCTAACTAAAGTCCTGCAAAGGGTGGAATATTGAAAATGTAAAATATTTGGATACAGTAAGATATTGGAGACATTAATAAAATACTACGTATTTTTACAAATACAGTGTATCGTCAGTAGCAAGTAACAAACGATGCGGGTAGTCGCGGAGTGACACACGATTTTTTGAGATAAACGTCGATATGCCCCGCCCACCGGTTGATTTATCGGTCTCGTCGTATTACCTCGCCAACACAACGTTAGGGTGCGTTTCCACCAGGGATGTGCGAAGATGCGTAGCGAGGAACGTGTTTGGTAAGAACCAATAGGATTCTTTCATTTACCTAGCCTCGCTTAGTACGCGCTTATGTAGTTCGCTCTCGTATTGGTTCTTAACAAACTCATTCCACCCTACGCATCCTCGCACGTCCCTGGTGGAAACGCACCCGCCTCTACAGTATCGCTATTGCTACAAGTTTCTTACTTCACACTACACTTTGCCTACGGCTTCTTCTTTATTTACATGAAAAGGAAACTACAAAAAATAAGCAAGGATTGAGGATCGCGATTAAGAGTCCAAAGGGGTGGGCAACGTGTGATTATAAACAAGGGATGGGAGTTTGTTGTACCTATTCTTGTTATTATATTGTGTTTATTGAACTTCGAATTAATTTTTAAACAAACATCGACTATATTTTCTAATATTTGAGATTAATATTCCTAGTAATCATTAACTTCATGAGAAATAAAATGAACTGACGCAATCCTCCCACGTTTTTATAAGAAAAATATTCGAAGTAGCAGAAAGTTTTGAAGTTCTTTTACTCCTTATTAGCGTTCCGCGCGTAACTAAGATTCCACTGCTTTTTTTCCAATTTAACTTTGCAGCTTGATTTGCTTAGAAGACAATAAACTTCTGTCGCTTAAAACAGCCTTCTCTCATAGCCGGAGTTATAATCTCTGATAGAAATAAACTTTAGAGGCAGACGTTTCATGAAATAGCGCATAATGAGGTTCACACGAACGCAGACTGGAACTTCTTGAACAAATGAATATTTTAGGAAACGTAACAGTTATGTATTTAATGAAAAACAATCGCTAAAAGAAGTGTAAGACGAAGTGGTTGCAATAAATTCACTTGTGTTTAGATTCCAGTAAAATTTACGGAACCCTTGGTTGGTATTATAATGACTTTGAAATAAATACATATTCTTACCAACTTTTTCGAATGTATTAATCCTTCCACCGAACGGCAGAGAGGTTTAAAACTACTTGATGATAATGAAATTCTTCTATAGAAACAATTTTATGGGAAAATACACGATATTTATGATTTTAAAAACGGGGAAAGATAACAAGTAACATAACATACATTATTGCAGTAAGCCTTTTTTATTTTTTGTATTTGGTTTTGTTAGGTGCTCTGTTTGTTTGTTTCTTTGGGGTTATGTAAATGTCTGTTCCATAAAAGGAGAATGATACGACAAGAGTCGGGTTAGATTACCTATGAATGAAATAGAAGACATTTCTCATTTTATTGCCCACCGCGGTATTGACGAGCTTTTCATTCACGAGCGTTCCTCAATAGAGCGGTTCCATGAGCGCATTTGTTTCCCGTATTTATTTTATTTTCAATGAAATTATTTAATAATGAAACACTATAATAATGGCATTGTTATACAATAGAAAATAAATTGTACCTTAATTACATAGTTACATTTGGTCTTCACGGAGTCTCGTAAGGAAAGGCACGCATTTTCAAATTTTAGTGTAGGGTAGGAGTGTGAAATGTCGTCATTTTTATAATTTTAGAAGCGACCTGATAATTATTTATTTATTCAACAACTTTGTACACCAGAAATTTTTTCAAAAACATAGTTACATATGAAAATTTTGTACTTAGGTAGTTACTGCTTATCTCTGAGATATATTGTATCGGTTAAATGAGGGTAATTGGGTAATATTATTTATCTGCACACGTTCTTTTGACTCACTCGGAATTAAACCAAGTATCGGACGGATGTGTTTTATTGTGTACTTTATATGTATACCACACTGCAGTGTACAATAATCTGGTATAAAGATCTTTTTTTACAGATCTGCATCTGTCCCCTTAATTCACAATATTAAATAGGGTTCAAAGCTGTGTTGGGTACTGTTAAGCTTATTAGGAACATTACCCATCAGCTGTAATGAAGGACTTCCACTAATCTACACAATACGTAACGTAAACAATGATGCTTACATTATTATTAACGGCGCA
The DNA here is from genome assembly GCA_018246895.1 of Aspitha aspitha aspitha. NCBI lineage: Eukaryota > Metazoa > Arthropoda > Insecta > Lepidoptera > Hesperiidae > Aspitha > Aspitha aspitha. Next base: position 3,316 of record DWGJ01002799.1, on the reverse strand, counting down.
TTCAGTGTTACTACGATATTGTTGCCAAATATGGTGCAATCATTAATTACAATATTGTTTATTTTGTAAGCATATCACAAAGTATTCGTACTGAAATAACGAAGCTTCGTTATTCAATAATGCTTTATCATATTAAGGATCTCTCAGAAGTAAGGGACATGTACATGTATAGTATTTTAATAATTTAAATAAAATAACCTACTTCAGGAAATTCTTCATTAGTATTTGGTATGTTATGTGTTTCATCAAATTCTCCATAAAGGGACATACTCTTAAGTGTAAGCTCTTTGTATCAGTACCTACTCGTATCTAGTTCGCGGCTTTATGCGCATGAGAACAATTATGTAAATTCTGTTAAATCGCTGTTCCGTAGTCTGCCTTTTCTTCAGGCCGGCAAAACTTTTCTTTTGTTTTTTTTCTTTGCGAGAAAGAACAAAAAGTGGTCACAAGTAGTTAAGTTAGTGCGCCACAGATAAGTGGAACTTGGTCGCAGTGTTATAAGATAAACTTCTTAATTGTGTAACTTACTTGTTACTTAATGTTTGAGTCCGTCCTTCATTAACGTGATGAAATTAAGATCACTTGATATGACATAAAATGTTACAACATGTATGTCGTATTTGTGACGGGACGTAGGTACCTACCTACCTATTTGTAATGATTAAGAATATTAATATTTTGGAATAAATGTAATTTTTTTTATTTGGTTTTTTAAGCAGGATTACCATTAAGACATTTTAAAATAAGTAAGTTTACATGTAAATGGACAATAAACACCTGTATTATCCTATACTATATGATAATTCAAGAGACTGATCTAAATAAAACAGTGGGTAAATATTTACCTTCAGAGTAAAAAGTTTATCGCCAGATAGTAGATATTTTTATATTTCGTAAGGTTGATTGGAGGACACAATATAAGAATATATTTGTTCTCCTAAACTCAAAATACCTATATAAACAAAACATATTTTACTGCGCCAGGAAAAAAAAAGCACACTCGGAAATTCCTGTTGAAAGGTTTATTTTCATTAAAAGATAAAAGAGGCCTAAAGGGAACGTTGTTTCTATTTGAACAAATGATTTTCCAGGCCACTTGACTTTAGCGGTGCAAAGCTCATTCCCCCATTCACTCCACTTACTGCTGGCTTGAACGCGCGTCAACAATTATAAACGGACTCGAACGGCTATTTAACTGCTAAAAATACTACTTTATTTTCAAAGAAATCTAGGGAGAATGACGATTTACAGTTTTAGCTGTAGATTTACCTGATGCGGAACGTTTAATTTTATTTTTTGGGAACAAAATATACCTTTCTTATTTTTCTCTAGATTCATATTTCATAATATTATTAAAACACAACCGCATTATGCCCGAAATATGCTAGGCTTTGTACTTGTATCACTACACTCATATTATACTATATTATAAATATATAACTACATACTACATATATGTATATTGTTACAATTCAGGGTCTTCTTGACGGATTCACAGAGGCGTACGTACGGTCCTCCGTGTGAGCGATGCCAATGTACCTATAGGGGAGTCGTTTAGCCAGGACTAAAAAGCTATTTTTGATGATGATTATGAAAGTAAAATTATCTGTATTATACAATATTAACCGCACTCAATCATGACATAAAGGATACACAGTCATGTGGTATTCAAACCACGCTTATTCGTCTAATATTAATTCACAATGTTCACTTTTAATATTAAAATTCTATGCATGAACTACAAAAAGCTGAATAAAAATGCTTAATTGAAAAGCATGTGTCAACATCAAAAAGCGCTTTGTGTGCCAATAAGGAATAATTAAATATGAATTCGTAACGAGTCACGCGACTTGGGCTTTTTCGAGGGATGGCTAAGGCTATATTTATAAGGATGTAGAGACAATTCTGTTGTTATATTGTATTATGTTTATATAGCATTTTTTCCTACTCTATTTAATACGTTAAGTACTTATACAAGATATGACACGAAACATCCTTTCACCGGTGACCCTAAAAAATAAAAGTACCGTGTACCTCGTCAGCCCTTATGGAGTTGAAAGGTGTTTCTTGAATGCAAAACTTTTTATTTAAATCAAGAGGCGGATCCATGCCTCGCAGTAGTTTTATATATTCACGCTTTCATGTCAATGTCCCCGTTGTGTCTAAGCCCGCATTGCCCCTTAGGTTAGAACGAGACTTTGTAAACGATGCCTTATTCTCTGACAACGCTGTGGCTCCAGTGCTAAGAATACAAACGCTTGGAGAATATTGCTATATTAATATTTGATACACGTTATTGAGATAGCAATTGTAAGGGCAAATAGATTTTGTTATACTCTTGCTGTGTACTGCATATGTACCCGTAGCTGTTCATAAACACACAAATATTAGGAAAATAATAAGGTTATTAAGAAGAAAATATGAAAAAGTATGTTTAAAAATATACCCGAAGGTTCTACATATTTTATTAGGTTGATATTATACCCCAATTGATATTTTAGTTTAATCATTGCTTGTTTTAATGCGATCGCATTAATACAATATATAATAATATTGTAATTTTCATTTTAGGTTTGTTGTTTCTAAGGGCAATGGGGCTTTATCAGTTCTAAGTTAGATCAGGTAAATGCTGATAATGAAATCCAAGAAACGCGTATTTTGCGTTCCGCTACAAGTCCTTCAAATAGCGCTGAGGCCACAGAGGGGGTTTGCTGTAGTAAAAACAAGAACCTTACATAACCCGCTCGCTCTCCCAACATTCTGCGGCATCTTTTGAAAAGTTTCTGAGACAAAAACCAAAAATAACCGTATTTCGAATGTAAATAAGAATTTGAAACAAGTCCAAAAATTAAATAACTTATCCCATACTCATATTAATTTTTTATAGGTACCAGAACCACCATAAACTACAGACGGAGCCTTATTAAAGTATAAGAACTGGAGAAGAACAATAAAGTCGTGAAATATTTCGCGCGCGATTATTTATATAGCCCATATATATGACGAAGGTCATTCAGGTAGGGTACAGACATGTTTAAAAGTGATAAAAAAATAGATCTTCAAATAATTCGAAAATCCAGAGTTTTTCCTGGGTTAATGTTATTTGCCGCGTATTCAAGTTACAGATATAAATATGTGACAAAAATGTAGTTCCATAATATTTCATAATATAATTATTTCACAGATTTCATAATATATTATTATTATTATTATATAAAATGAGAAAGGGAATGCTCCGATGGTTCGGGCATGTGGAGAGAATTGATGATGAAAGAATGACGAAACAGATATACAATGCGCGTGTTGACGGACGTAG